>QQNG01000293.1:0-132874 GCA_003666085.1 Pseudocercospora crystallina
CAGATATACCGCAGAATTGGAAGCTCTCGGTCTCTAAGAATAGATAGATAAACAATACGCTTAGTCTAGAGTAGTTGAAACACTTTAACACGTATATAAAAGCGCGTTAGGTTAGCGGCTATAGGCTCCTTATTTTAGATAGTTACGAGAGCTATCTCAATTAAGATTTTAAGGATTACTGTCTAGAACATAAGATCCTTACGCTCTGTATACTAGCACATTCATCGTATATCCTATAGCCTCTAGATGTGGTCTGTTTCTTACTACTAAAGCTAAAATACTCCTAACGCGTCCGGGACTTAGCGCGTCGGCGCGTCTTCTATATCGATAAAGAAACATTCCTTCCGGCCTTTAAAGACGCGTTTTTTGACGTGTTTATAGAGTAGATATACCAGAAGGCCTTTAAGGCTTTAGGTTTAGTCCCTATCGACGCGTAGGTAGTTATTAACCGCCTTAATGTACGTTTACGTACCCTACCTAGACTGCCACCTTATAAGATATAATAGTAGTCGAAGACTCTAAGTAATACGTACGAGTTTAGGTCTTAGTCTAGGCTTGTTAATAACGCTATTACTCGGTCTCCTATAACAGCCTAATATAGCTTCTCCTAGCTTATAAAAGGCCGAAGTAATACTACATTAAAATACGCTTTTAGCTGCCCGTGTTAGCGAGCTTAAATAGTAATTAGATACGATAATAAAGCGAAAAGTACGTAAGAGGAAGCGGATCTAGTACGGGGGCATAATGAAATATAGCGTAGGGTTAGCTAAGGTAGCTACTAAAGCGTCTATAGCTGCTTAGTAAATAAAGAAGACTCGTAGGTTAGTTAGTCTTAAATAGGCCTAGCTAGCTGTACGGCATTATAGTAACTACGGAGGGATTGGGTATAACGCTCGAATATACTAAAAGGATATAGAAGGATCTTCTAAATCTGATAAGAGTATAATATTTATAGGTTCTCTATTTAATAGTAATGAAAATGAATAATCCGTAATACGAGTTGGTTATACTAAGAAATTTTGACTAGCTTAGTAGTGTGACCAGCTTAGTGGTGGAATACGTTATTTAGAAGCTATATCTTAAAAATTAAAACTATAGGCCTTATATTAAACGCTCTATATTAAAAAAGCTATAAGCTATAGCTACCTATTATATTCGAATATTCCGCCTAGGCTATTAAAACTACGACCGTAGATTAGAGTAGTCTATATATGTACTTTTTAATAAGATATTAGTCTCTCCTCTCAACTCTAGGATATATATCTCTCGAACCGTCCCTCGGCGGGCGGTGTAGTATCCAAGCTCCCAACCTCATTACGTTGCATCCGATTCCTTCGCTCCTCTTCCATGACTGCGAGACCGTCTCCAGGATCATTCTCAGCGTCCTCACTATTACGTTGCGCGACGTGGGCCACCGTATTCCGAAGTCTGACGGTGGAGGGTCTGTTAGCAACGACGGTATTCCGGACGGGAGTCGCGCCGCTAGCGACCTCGTTCAAGTCTGGCTGCGAAGGAGATGCCGCTGGGTAGGTATGGCGATGCAGGTACCATGCCGGGCTTGCATTGGGCCTACTTGTCGGCACGGGAGTTCTCTGTCCAAGTGTTTCAGAACGGCCGTGTCGGCGGGGCGTTGGTCTTGTAACATCTGCTGGAGTCTGAGGTTGAAGTCTTGGGGATTTTTCGTCATGGTATACTGACACGCGTGGCGTGGGCGCCGGTGATTGTGAAGGTATTAGGCCGGCAATGGAAGGCGTAGACTGCGAGCTTGATCTCGATGCAACCGATCTTGGGCTGGTGTGCTGCGGTATGGCCGACTGTGGAGTAGCTGGGAGTCGTGGCGAGCTTGATGCGATAGCTGATGGAGGGATATCATGCGGAGGCAACGCAAGTGACAAAGCTACTGGGTCGTCGAACTTGGATAGGTTGCTTTGTACTGAGTCTCTGCGGTTTTTAAGAGTGGGTTGCATGAAGGTTTCATACGATTCGTGTGCACCCGAGGAAAGAGGTCTTTCTGGCGAGTGGTCCTGTCTGAATGGATTGCCAGCGAGCAGAGTTACTCTGGCGTGGTTTGCTGGCGATCGTCCAATTGATCTTCCCACAGACCTGGGCCGCATGGCCATCATGCGACTGAGCTGCTGGGTCAACTCGTCGAGCGGGGAGTTGCGATTGAGCAGGAGCTCCTCAATAGCTGCTTTAGCATCAGGCGCCTGGTGTAAATGGGTCGTGTCGCTGATGCCATGGCTGGGCTCCTCGTTGTCCAGTGTCTCTCGAACTTGCGTCTCGACAGCATCGCGCTGATTCCAGCTCAGAGAGCTACTACGTGCATGTATGCGAGGCCCCTGTCGCGGCGAACGAAGTAGATTGGGGGTTGAACGGCTGCTTGTGGACGCTGCTGGAGATACTGGTCGATGATGAGCTCGCCCGTCGAGAGTAGCTGTTGAAATGCCTGCTACAGGGTACCCAAGCCTCTGCTCCGATCCTGGCTCAATAGCACGCTGCTGGCGCTCGTAATCGAAGATGTGCTGCCTTGAGCTTTGGCGCCTTGGGAATACGACAGGCCTTTGCGATCCACTGCTGCGACTCGAGACAAAGGCAGCGACTGGTGGGCGCAATGGCGGGTAACGATCCAAATTCGGCAATGCTCGATGCATCGCCATGTTCTGATCCTGCGTGCGGCTTCTGCGACGAGCTTCCACTAAGGCGAGCGCATCATCTTGGGCGAGCTGTTGGCGGGAACGCTCGGAACGTTGTGTATTACGCTCGAAAGATGAGCGCATTCTCAAATTTGTGGAGCTTTGAGATTCATCGGTACTCCTTTGAGTTGCATTTGGTCGTCGAGCCTCCGCATTGCTTTCGCCAGATTGGCTTGCAGTTGAGCCGAATCGGGTCCTTGGCACAAAGACAGGCGCGACTGGATCAAGCCGTGCATCGCGAGGATAGAGCGTTTCAAGAATATTCAGATCGTCTCGTGGCGGCGACCGCGTATTATCTCGTGGGGCACTGTGTATTCTACCGCGGCTATTGTGACGCCCGTCGAGTGGTAGAGCACGCGGTAGGCCAAGATGACGTCTCTCGATCTCGCTCTGCACATCGGGTGGATCTTCATATAGCTCAAATTGGTCCTGCGGTCGTAAGGGTCGAGCCAGATGGGAACGCGGCGCAACTCTCACCAACTCCTCGTCTCCTCCACCAGGCGAAGTCTGCGGCCGTCCAAAAGATCCCTCATGGAGGCTTGCTAGACGAGAGCCATGATCGAGCGAATGCGCTGCGCCACCTGCATCGGGACCTTTGGTAGAGGCGTTGTGATGCCCATGCTGAGGCGAGTGTTGCACGGGTTGAAGTTGGAGAGATGCAAAATTTGTCTTCGTGGGTGAAAAGGGTAAGGCCACGTTTCCGTGTGAGCGAGCGGGTGACGGACTCGCGGTTGCGGAAGGAGAGCTCTGTATGCTTTCGTCAAGTACAGTCGCTGGGTCGTTGCATATGGTGGCCTGGGATGAGCAGGAATCCGCCCGTTTTCGACCTTCATTATCAACAGCTTGGGTAATGGTGGCTCGCGTGTGATAACTGGGTCCATTGTTCAACCGCAGGTTTGTTGCTTGGACTCGCACTCCCCCAACGCTGTCTTTGACAGCAAGGCGTCGGTCGAAATCTGCGACATCAGCGGGAGTGAGGTGAATGCGAGAGGGTGGACACCGAAGCATCTCGAAGGCGTCGAAAGGCGCCGAGGCGTGTTGGTTGCGAGGTAAATGGGAGGAAAGACAGAGGAGTGTTGTCGCATGAAGAGAAACATGGTGACGTCCTCATGGCGACGTCCTCGTAGCTCTTGAACAGAGCTCAGCCGCTACCGGAATCACTGTGAGGAAGTTGCAGATGGTTTTATTTCTGGCAGCTTCAGCGCATAAGGAGCAGCAGCATCTGAAAGTGCCTTCCGCAAGAGGGGCAAGAAGGGCAGCACTAAGAAGTCAGCAGCGACTTACCGTCCAAGAGCTAGACTCGACATATGCCAGGCGCTCTTACAGAGATTCGCCATTACCTTCGCAGAACTCAGCACCACAACCGCATTATCATGTCCTTATTCAAGCACCAGCAGTTGGGTCGCTCTCGTCAATGCTCCGGACTGGTGTTGGTCGTCCGGCTGGTGTTGGTTCGCTGATGTAAATCGCGGATATGATCTTTCACACCTCTACAACTGTGCAGTCAACGTGTTGCTGATCACGTCGCGGTGTGAAGTGAGCTCGATGGAACTTGTTGGCTTCATGTTTTGTGCATGATGCAGCGTGCAGAGAGCTTCGTGGGGTCTCGTGCCTTTCCTGCAGGAACCAACGGCCAATCCTGTCGACCTTCGGCGTGCGTCAGATTGACGCCGCGGTTCCTCCGGCCTGTCATGTCACGAGGGGTCGACGTCGGTATAAGAACGACGGGGAGGGGGTCTAACGCAGCAGATGGCGAATTGGCTGCTGAAGAAAGTGCTGCGGCTCGTCGATGAGGTGGAATTTGGGCCTGTCTGACTGTTTGATTTGGGGAGAGAGAGAGTGGGTTTCAGGTGTACCTATCTATAACTCCCAGGCCCGCTGTCCGTCATTCGTCTTGGCGGAGGAGCGGACGACGGAGCAGTACGTAACTACTGTACCTCACTACTGGCATAGCGCCAGGTAGAGCCCGCTGACCGCAATACTTTACCCGACGACTGAGAATGATGCTCCCGGCCAAAGTCGCGAGTACATGATCGCATTAGACAGCTGCGATAATTCGACGACCGACGTTCGCTGTGTTAGCAGCCACGGCCTCGCGAGCACACGTCCGTCTTCACCAAGGGCATGAGCCCGAGTACGCATCACTTGCACCTGGACACCTACATTCATCGGCCAGGCAGTACTCATACGCCGCGAACTCGAGCTACACCGCCAACAGCTGAACTACTAAAGACAATCGCGCTGCCCACCGCACTACTGGCGACGACGACGCACAGATCGGGGTGCCACCCACGCTCGCTCCGCCATTGACATGCCGCTAGAGGCACCTCACGCCGATTGCTACTTCCACACCACCGAGCACACACGGCACACAAGGCACACACAGTGGCAGGTACCGACGGATACGAGCCAACATGAGCGGCGACCTCTCGCTCTCCCAATCACTGGGAGGCCTTCGAATCGCGAACCCCGATGAGAACGTCACCTCGCCCACCTCTCCTACCGCTACGAGTCCGAACTCACGACCGCCGCCGCCCTCATCGCATTCATCCGAGTCCACTGTTACCGACGCCCGCAAACCGCCGAGCAGCTTGCTGCCTACCCTCTCCCACGAGACCGAGACTGAACAGCCGGGACTGGGCTTCAACCCGGACGATTACAACCTGCAGACCACCGAAGGTCCCCTTCACCAGCAGCCGCAGTATCAGACGGCACAGGCGCAGATACCTGCGAACCGCTCGCCTCGGCAACAGCAGAACGAATGGTCCGACTCGCGCCTGAGCCCTCGATCGAGCATGCAGCTGACACACCAGGCCCAGCAGCAAGCTCAATTCCCGCAGCATGCTCCATACAACCCGCAATTCCGCGGTGTCCATGCCCAGGCAGCGCCATCGAGACCTATGAGTGGAATGTACAGCCAAATCAACAGCTCACAGAGTTCCGGCTTATCAACACAAAGCGGATATAGATACAGGGATGAGATGGCAGCCTCTTCAGATGGCAGTTTGGGAGGCCTGGCCAGGAGTGGCTCACGATCAGCGAGGTCTGCTCTCTCAGGCATTCCGACCAGAGAAGCAAGCAGATCATACAGGCAGCCCGGACCACCCATGAATGGAGGCGGAAATGGACCACTGCCTCCGCGGAGAAACTCAAAACGGGGCAGAGCGCCAACCGGAGGCTCGACATCGACCGGAGGATACGATGGTCAGGAGCAATCATATGGGCCAGGCACGTCGGTACCGCGGTCAAGAGAGGAGTGGGATGAACGAGGAGCTGCCGTGAGCATGCGCCAGGAAACAGACGCGTCCGGGCAGACACAGCAGCGCATTATAAAGAAAGGAGTGAAGGACTTCAACTTTGGAAGAACGCTCGGAGAAGGCTCATACTCCACCGTACTTGCTGCTACCGACAGGCAGAATCTGAAAGAGTATGCAATCAAGGTCCTGGATAAGAGGCACATCATCAAAGAGAAGAAGGTCAAATACGTGAACATCGAGCGGGACACGTTGAACCGTTTGACGGAACACCCAGGTATCGTGCGACTGTACTACACCTTCCAGGATGAACGATCACTCTACTTCGTCTTGGATCTGGCTTCAGGAGGTGAGCTATTGGGCGTGCTGAAAAAGCTGGGCTCTTTCGACATGGAGTGTACGAGATTCTATGGCGCCGAGATACTGGACAGTATAGCATACATGCACAGCCGTGGCGTCATTCACCGTGACCTGAAACCGGAAAACGTCCTGCTCGACCGCGACATGCATGTCAAGATTACCGATTTCGGCACTGCGAAGATCCTGCGGGACCCAAGGCCAAACGGCTCGAACGACACCGGTGCATCCTCTGGAGATCCTACAGATGGCGCCGAGACGGACCGAGCAGTGTCTTTTGTTGGCACTGCGGAATATGTCAGCCCGGAGCTGCTACGCGATAAGAATGCTTGTAAGGCTTCAGACCTCTGGGCTTTTGGATGTATCATCTATCAGTTATTGGCTGGCCGACCGCCATTCAAGGCTGCGAATGAGTATCTCACATTCCAGAAGATTCTCGCCTTGGACTACAGCTTCCCGGATGGCTTTCCTGATGTTGCTAGAGATCTAGTGGAAAGACTTCTGGTGCTGGAGCCAGCGAGCCGGTTACCCGTCGAGCACATCAAGAACCATGCGTTCTTTGACGGGGTGCAATGGGGCAAGTCGCTTTGGAGACAGAAGGCCCCTCGGTTAAAGCCTTACACCGCGCCGCCTCCTCAGCCGATCAAGCTGAACGGTGCAAGCGTCAATCATGGCAATGGCGGCATGCTTGCGAGCTCTGCTGCTGCTGCGGCAATGCAGGGCCAACAAGTCTCGATTGCTCAGCAGCAACAACCGCCGCCGCGACGGCCACAGCTAATGAACGTGACAGAGCTACCACCTCCTAGTCAGCTGGATATCGAATGGTCGCCAGTATTGACACACAACAACGAGCGGATACTGAAGCTGGGCAACCTAGTTGTTACTGCAACACCTCAATCCAGCAGTCCGACCGGGAAGAATGGCGAACCGCAAACGCCCTCGGAGAAGCCCAAGTTCTCGCGCTTCTTCAGTAGCAACACGACCAAGAAGCGGGAACGTCTCGTGTTGATCACGTCGAGCGCGCGGCTTGTTGTGGCCGCAGCTGGTGGAAATGAGAAGAAGTCCAAGATGGAGATCAACCTTGCGGCACATGGTTCAACATGCAAGAGCAACCTGGACGGAAAAGGATTGACGTACTGGTCACTCGATACTGTAAGTTGACTGCGACTTGAATCATGAGCTTCTCAACTGACTGCCCATAGCGCGACAAGCACTACGTTTTCGAGGACCCTCGCGCAACCACATCCGATCCCGCCGGCAGCAAGTACACGACGCAAGAATGGCTTGACGCCGTGGAGCAAGCACGAGAAGTCGCCATCGCAACCTCCATGACCAACTCCTATTCTGGCGAATCCATGCTGAACGACTTGAACACTTCCGCCATGTCCAGTCCCGCAGACTCATTAGGCGGCGACTCAGCCATGCCAATGAGTGGACCTAGTGCGAGCGAGCGACATGCGCTCCGCCATACGTTGCGCAAAAATACGGACGAGGAGAGCCTCAAGGGCAGGAAACGCTTTAGCAAGCGACATAGTAAGAGCGGGCTTGCTGCGGTGTTCTAGTAGTATCACCGTTGTCCGAGGACTCCACAGGCGCCGCGCTGACGAAACCCCCTGTGGCTTGGCTTGGCTCCGTAAGCTGTAGCTGGTGGCGTTGGATTCTTTGAGAGCCACGCTGCTACCTCCACATACCACCATGATGCTCAGAAGGGATCTCGAGCATTTTGACACGGGCTCTCAAGGCGGAGATGGCATCACAACAGAACAACAACATGACTACTACCAAATCTCCAAAACGTCACGACGATAACGAACCCAATCAATAACATTTTATGACACCCCAATGCACTGTTTGATGATCTTGGTGGATGCAGTTGCAATCGAGAGTTGGCCGTTGGAAGCTTCTTTCTATTCAAGCGAGCGAGCGAGCAAGCGGGCGTTTTATATCTTCTGTGCGTTGCTGTTTTGCCGATCGATTGGTTGTATCACTCCTTTTTGGGAATTGGCATTGCATGGGGGAAAGCGAAGGGACGGGTCGGGTTTAGGGGCATGACGATCATAGAAGGGAATTGAAACGGAATGAAGGGAGAGGCAAGATAAGGGTACGGCAAGGCTGGCTTTTTCTCGTGGTTGTATATGTACGTATAGCTGAGGGCTGGGGAGGGGCATGATGATGAAGAGAAATGGAACAGCTTTACCTACCCATGAACGTGTCGCTTCGTCCTCTGCCACGCACTGCTCGCCGAGAACGTCTATTCGCCTTCCGCATGGCAGAGTGCTCTCACGTATGCCTCTATGCAAGTAGCCGAAGACAGCAGAGGTATGGCTGGAACAATCACCGACATGACAGCAACCTCATCCAGGACGTAGATCGCACGAGCCAGAGCCATGATAAAGGGATCGAAGTTTCAGCCTTGGTCGCTCTGGAGTAGCCCACATCAATATATGCATGCTGCGGTTCCTGCTTCGAGAGATGAATACGAGCATGGCTTGCAGATTGAAGAAGGCGAGTGGGAGACAACCTCAGGCATGAAAAGTCCCGAGCGTACGATCGGGACTCCGAGAGGGTGTGTGGGTGTTTTGTTTCAGATGAGTTGGCGGCCCAGCTAAGTTGTTCCTGCATGCGTCATTCTCTGTTTTTTGGGCGGGTGGGTGTCGCGAGCGCTGTCCGTTTCAGCCTCTGCGATTTTCGATTCCGCGTGGCGGCTTGGAAGTCTGGGACCTGCGTCTGCTAGGCTGCCATTGTCATGAACAATTCGATCTTGCTGAGAATGGTGAATAGCTTTATTGTCCTGACCTCGTCGTCCTGGTGGGATGTGTGTAGTAGTTTCAGAGATCCTCTAGATCCGTCGAATGGTAGGATCTAGCTTGCGAATACCAGTAGTCGCGGGTCACCCTCGCGTGGAAGTGAGGTGTCTTTGGTCCCCGACGAGGTGTCATAAACGGCTGGCGCACTGCTGCAAAGCATCGACAGACTTCTTGTCTGACCTGGGATTATGCCTGGTGATTGCGAATTAGCGCAGGATATGCTCCAGATTCTGTCGATCCTCGAGTTGAAGCAGAAGGGACAGATCTCAAAAAGGTGCTTGGAACATTCTCGTCGTGCTTCTCGCGGTGTGTGCATTTAGGTTCATGTGTTGGCAGTTGACGGATCCAGACAGTCGTCTTCGGAAAGGCCCTGGCTTGGGTCTGTGGCTTCTGAACAGACCAAATACCTAACATTGAACCTACTTCTGCGTGTCGCGGCACTGCGCTCCACGCGAAATCGAGGGTTTGGTACGGTATCTCATGGCTCTTCGGCTCCTGCTCAACCAAGCTGTGGTGGAACACACCGTGCCACACGGCGGCGGAGCACCAACACTCGCAGCGCAGATGTGCTGCTTACGCCGGCAACGGTGCTAAGCTTCCGCCGCATGCGTGTTCTGCCTCTTCCACTTCCGAGATGATGAATGCACCTGCACGTATCGATACCCTGGCAAGCGGCGCAGGCGCGTGTTGCATAGACGGCGAATGGAGGAGGAACGAGCGGTGCGCCTCCAGGAGATTTACGATCGGTGGTCGGCGCCGCAATAGAGGCTATGCGGCCAAGTCGTCCCAATAGGTGCACGCGATACGCGAAGTCCGTCGGTGAACAGCGTTGAGATGGGAGAAGCAGCTACCCCGGCGTCATGTGGACTCTTGCGTCCATGTCGTGTGATGGGAGAGCGAAGGCATTTGCATTTGCATTCGGAATTGCATTTGCATTTGCATTTGCAGCTGCATCAACAATTGAATTGCTGACGACTGGCCGATCTTCCCTTCTCTCGTCGGCTTGTTGGTGGTGATGTCTCCGCCGACCCTTGCTGCTGCAGTGCTTCACAAGGGCAGCCAGCCGCCCGCGTCGCCCAACTGGAAGGGCTCGGTGGCAGGCCCATCGAATCGTTGTCTGGTTCCGGAAGTCGCGTAGCAGATTGACCCCGTCGGCGGCGGTCCATTCACGTGCTCCCGGTACGCCTTTGAGCAGAAGCGTGAGAGTGTTGCTGGGGTGTCCTCGCCGCCCGGGCCCAGCACGCATCACCATTGGCGCGTCTATTTCAGCCTCTCAGACCTCACATCCTATCGATCACACAAGCCTTCAATGTCGGCCATCTTGACCCTTCATCCTCCTCGCGGTCGGACGACGTGCCACGGACGCTACCAATTGACAGGCCTCGAGAGGATCAAGACGGTCGGAAGGGTCTCTTCACACGCGTTGGCTCGCGTGCCCAGTGTCCACCGAGGAAGAAGTGGAGTCTGGAGACGGCGAGGCCTTACTCGCTGCGACAGTCATCCAGCTCCTGCCAGATGAGAGTTCACGTTGCACGACAGCACACCCCGGACAGGTAGACGCACCGTGGCCTCTCGCTTTCGTGGACCTGACTTGCCGCTAATTGATCTGCTGCTGGTGCCGAAAGTATCACAAAGCGCCTCTGAATAGTGGACTCGAGCTGGATTCCGACGTGTGACGCTGCACCAATACAATTCGAAACCCATGTCTTCATGCGCAGCTATCTACCGAATCGGCAACTATGGGCGCTCCATGGCTGGTATGCAATCAGGTGCCCGCCCGCATCTCTCGTGTGTACACCGTAAGTCGGTCGTGATAGGGTCCGCGGTCTAGCTCACTCACCAAGCACTTTTCCTTTGACCTTCGACCTGTCGCCGCTCCTTGTTGCGTTTCATCCCCCTTTGTGTTTTCCTGCGCCAAAACTGTTGCATTTGGAACTCTCGGCGTCCAGATCCGACTCAACTGCGAGCCTGCTTTGTCTTGACAAACTCCCAAACAATGGAACTCGACTAAAGCTCCACGCTTCCAGGACCATGTGCAGTCCCGCTAGGAGAATAATGCATGCGTATAACATCAATACAGTCACATCCGCACTCGCCTTGGCACGAGCACGACTGTAGTCCTGTCACTACGAAGTGGATCGCTTCCGGGCTGGATAATCTTCACGACCATGGCTTCGCGAAGCTACGCGGATGTTGCGCCCACGGCGGCGACCATCGCGCTGAATGCGTACATCTTCGGCTACGGAGGCCATTCACTGGTAACACCCCATGGGCAGTTGAAGCAGCTTTGGTGGACGGACGAGAGGATTGATGCCAAAGTCACACGCGCATATGTCGTCAGCAAGCTTCGAGGCGAAGAGCGCGAGTTCTTGGATCGGCCACTTGCATTTGGAGAAGGTCTCACTGACGACTCTTACATGGACTGGATTCTGGACAGAGCGAAACGATTATTCCTCATCTTGACCGAGTGTGGCGTTCCCGACCAGATCTTTGGCTGCATAGACGACTCATGGGATGATGACGATTTGCCCATTTCGCTGGAGAACGTCAGGAGCCTCGAACTCTCCGCCGAAAACGATGAGGCCCTGAACAAGAAATTCTACAACATGCAATTCGTATACTTACTTCGAGAGCTGAAAGAAGGAGCGCACATTGACTACGGCCCGAAGGAGCATATCCCTATGGAATATGTCAACAAGCTTCCTCCAGCTGTGGCTTTGCAGGCGTATGATCGCGTACACTTTCCTGGACGACCGGAGGAGATCTTCATGCGGAGGAAGTTCCAACTGGTAGAGAAGGGTAGTGGAGAATCGAACTACGCAAAATTTGTCAAGGACGTGCAAAAGGCCAAAGCACTATCTCATGAGCATATTGCCAGCTGCTGGGGATCGTATACAAGCGACAATGCCGGCTTTGTTGTTTCGGATTTTGTCGCCGAGCACACGCTTGGTACTTTCATCGAGCACCGGACGCCCATGCAATTTCTGAGAGTCGCTGCATCCGAGCGACCTGTGCTATTGTGCGAATGGATGCACTGCTTGTCAGACGCCCTTGCATGCCTTCATCACCGTGGCGTGCCACACACAGCAATACGACCATCGAACATCTACGTCGATCACGAGAATCACATCGCTTTCGCGGATGTTGGAATTCTGCCAATGTTTCAGCGTGGTAAGAAGGTTGGCAAAAACGAGGCATATGACTATGCTGCGCCAGAATCGCAGCTCTCCAAGACCCCGGTGGTACTCAGATCCAGTCCTCCGCCCGTGAGCAGCATGGGCGCTTTCAGTAAGCTGCGCAAGATGAGCATGAGCACAAACTCTGTGTCCGATGTTAGCACCACTTCGAGCAGCTCCTCCGGCAGTAGCACACGGAGTAATAGCTTTGTCGCAACGATTGGGAGCCCCATCACATCTCCGTCTCTCAATGGACGGACTCTCAGTATCTCGACCACAAACTCGGCAATGTCTCCTCCACTCGGAGATCCGCGATCGCCTTCATCCGTACGAAACTTCAGCCGGCCCGTCCAGGATACCTGCCCTTCGCCGACGATACCATTGGGACCGATGTCTCCCAATTCGCAAACAGCAATGCTATTCCCGAAGCCATCGATCATTGACCCGGAAAGTTTGCGTGATCTGCCGGCAGCCGCTCCTGAGATGAGTGACATCTGGTCGATGGGATGCATCTTCTTGGACATTATAACCTTCATGCTTAAGGGCAAGATCAACGATTTTGTAAAATTCCGCACGTCGCGCGTTTCTGTACCGGGACAGCACAAGACGAGAACCGACCAATCTTTCCACACCAATTTAGAGAAGATTAATGCTTGGATAGATTTGTTGGAGGACGAGAGTACCAGACATGGAGAGCAAGTCTTCCGCGGCGTGCCGGAGCTCTTGAAGCTGATCAGGATGATGATGGCTCAAAACGCGACACTTCGACCAAGTGCACTTGAAGTACGTGATCGGATCATGGACATAATGGTGGAGGAATGTGGAGTGGAAGCACTATGCTGCGCTGGCAGAGAATGGTCGGACTTCGATAAGCGTCAGCTAGAAGACGACAAGAGCACCACGAGGTCTCCTCGAAGGGCCAATAGGACGAGCCCAATGAGTCCTTTGGATAACAATCTGAGCATTGCGGCCGGGCTGTTGAGCATCCAAGCGCCGAGGAAGGGAAGCGATGCGACGAGAAATGGCAGCGCGAGCGCTTTTGGAAATCGCAAGCCTTCAGTGCCGGACAATGTCAGCGTGCTCTCAAAACCGGAGTCATCGAAGACCGCTACGAATACAAAAGATGGGAGAAGAAGCTCAGTGGGTAGTACCGCTACAGCGAAGCTGAGCTCTTGGAGGAGTGGGCTTTTTAGCTCAGGATGAGATCGGGTGGAGGGTATTGGGCTGGCAAAGGAGGACCTTCGCTGTGGCTTTCCAGCGTGTAGACTATCGTTACGAATTCGCAAGATACCCGACATAATGTGCATTTTTTAGTATCGCAAAATGACTTGAATTCGTTGTTGCCATTGGTTCTCTGGCCGCTAACGCCTGTCGTCGGAATTAAGGCCTGAGGTTGAGCATGAAGAAGCTTGGCACGTCGCTCACTTCAACCTCAGCTCGTCAGGACGCGCTGGAATCCGCCAAAATATACCTCTCACAAAAGCATCTCGATCTCGTGAACGCAATTTTCGCTCACAAATGATTCGCCGGCCTTTGCGCAGCTCTTTGAGCAATCGTCCCCTTTTTCCAGGATCGCGCCGAATGGAGCTGCACATGCACCACGAAGACAAGGCAAGAGCAGGCAGAGTGGGCAACAGAACATGTTACTTGATGGGACTGAACTGCAGGGATGAACTCTTGTGCTTCACATTAGACGTGAACACTTGTGAAGATGCAGGGTGACATGTTGGACACGCACGGATGGCATATGTGCAGGACGGCATGAGCATATGAATGCGAACAGCGGCAATGGCATGTCCTATCAGTCTTGCCTGAGTTATGCATCTTCAGACATTCGTCGTACGAAATTCAGTTGCTGGCGCGAGCGAGCGCGCAGCCGTTTACCGAGCTCGTTAGCAGAATGTCGTTGAGGTGATCGATGGGCTCTATCACTACCCTGTTTCGGTCGTCATTTGACCCGGCAATTGCTTGAATGATCTTCAAATGGGCAGGCCACCCTCTTCGATACCCTCAGTCCCTGAAGCACACGCTAGGGTGACTTTCATTCAATCTCAATGCCCGTCAATGGTATGAATGGTGAGCAGGTTCGGCTATGAGAGGCTCAGCGCTCGTTCGTGCAGTTTACTGACCCGCCAGCGACATGCGCGTGACTCATGCGTCTCTTCATGTGAAAACGTGGACACTGCGCTGCGGTCAGGCGCGGCTTCGCTCGGCTCTAACGCGACTGCTGTAACGAGTCCAGGGACTTCTTGAGCTCACTCAGTCGCTGCGACAATCAACACGACATCAATACAACCTTTCGTGCGCACCTGACAAGCACCATCAACTCTGTCGTCACTTACTTACAATTTCACATCCGTTCAGAGGACAGGCACGTCTCACTTCATTTAGCAGTGAAGAGAGCACGACCATGTTTCACTGCTAAAAAGCGAGTTGGTGAATGCGACATTCATCACGACGAGACGTCCTCGACCACTTTGAATTCACTTTTCACACCTTTCTGCAACCTTTGCACGACACACAACCTGACACCTACCTCTTCAGTCTGATCAATCTCTGTCTTGAAGCGGACCCAACAATAGTCGAGCTTTCACACGATCCGTCACGACCCACTCCCATCTGTCAATCGGCACTCATAAGATCAACCCGCATTCGAACAGTCGGCCACCGGGTCACATAGTACCCGCTGAGTGTCTTTGACCCATCATGCAACAGGTAAGGTCCAAGATGCGGAGACAGCTCCTACTATCGGCGCCACACCCACTTCCGTACCAGGTCTTTGGGACCGTGACAGATCCTCTGTCCTATACTAGTCATGCGCGCCCCCAAAACAGCTCGAGTCAACTGCCTATTCTTCACTCTCCTTCCTGTTCCGGTCGTAAAACGCAAGTAGGCTGATTTGAAATAGACACTTCAAAGACCATGCTTCCCCTGGAGGAAGACCTCGGCATATGGTGAACAAAGAGATGGACGTCAGTACTCGAGCAATTCGATATTGAAAATTGAGGTCGAAGAGATCGTAGCGGATACCAGGATTTCTGGAAGAACTCTAGAAGCATTGAAAAGTCACGATGGATCCCTACAGGAGCGCCACGAACCTAAGCGGCGTTGGGAGCACACTCTCGCACTGCTGCAAAAGAATCTGGGAAGCGCCCTGGAGCCAATCGATTGGGTCGCACGGACCTACCTCCTACCCATGTCAGCAGCTATCACTATGCTGGTTGTCCTGACTCAACCAACCAGCTATACCTTCAGGACAGTCTTCTTGAGCTTCTTCGTGGTCGTCGGCATGGTCTTTTTGGCTCGATCGATTATCGAATATGGATTCTCTGCACTGCGAGCGAGAACATTCTTCCGCTTCGCAGCAGGCAAGACTTCCTTCAAGGCTCCAGGCCTCCCCAAACCATTCCTTGGAGGCATCCGGCACAAGATCAACTTGCTTCTTTACCCGGGTGGTGATCTTCTGGACTCTGTCTTTGCCAACAAGTTCCGCACATTTGGAACGACGCACGCCTTGTACGACCGCTTCGGCGTCCCAACAGTCATCCACACCATCGATCCGGTGAATTTGAATGCAGTCTTGACCAAATCATTCGATGACTGGGTTCCATCAGTGAGTCGAGCAAGAACGATGTATCCACTGGCTCAAGAAGGCCTGCTCAACTCCCAGGGCGAGGCCTGGCACCGTAACCGCAAGATGGTCCTGCGACACATCAATACCAAGCGAGCCAAGGACCCTCGCGGCTCTGAGCAGGACATCCAATTGCTCTTTGAAGCCATGGGCCCGACTTCTAGGGACGGCTGGACGGAGACCGTGGATCTTTTGGATCTCTTCCACAGGCTCTCCCTCGACATGTCCACTACATTTCTGCTTGGCACCAGCGCCGACTCTCAAGCAAGTGGTATTCGCGAGGCTAAGATGAGAGCAGTCATGGAGGAGTTCGACCTCATACCCGCCAAGCCGAAGGCGAAAATGTCCTACTCTGAGGCTTACGAGGTCGTGCGTAACTACTTCTCATGGCGCTCCAAGTTGGGCTCAAAATCCTGGATGATGGATTCGCCCAGATACCGTCTTGCGTGCAACGCGCTCAATGATTTCGCAGACGATCTCATCAAGAAAGCTTTTAACAGACGCGCGGAGCTACTCAATGATGAAGAGGGCGATAACGAGGAAATCGGTCTCATCGATAGCCTAGTCAAGGAGATTGGCGACCCGGAGCACATTCGAAATCTTGTCATGGACCTTTTTATCGCCGGCCAGAATATGACTGGCACCATGGCCGCCTGGGTCTTTGCCCAGCTCGAAGCCAACCAAGACATCTTCTACCGAGTCCGTGATGAGGTTTTGGAGAAATTCGGCACTGAGGACAACCCCAAGCCGGTGGAGATGACCTGGGACAACCTGCGTCAATGCACAACCATGTACCACGTCATCCTCGAAACGCTGCGCATGTATCCTCTATTGGCCAACATCGGCCGCAATGCCAAGCGTGACACGGTCTTGCCCCGAGGAGGAGGTGAAGACGGCATGCAACCTATCGCAGTACCAAAGGGTGCTGCCATTACTGTCAACGTCTACCTCGTCCACCGCCGAGAAGAGGAGTGGGGTGACGACGCCTGGGAGTTCAAGCCTGATCGTTGGAACGACCAAAAGATCTCCGGAGCATCTTACGCGCCATTCGGCATGGGAAAGAGAGTCTGCGTTGGAGAGGCACTTACGAAGACGGAGATCTCATTCCTGATTGCGAGAATGATGCAGCACTTCTCTGAGATCAAGGCGCCAGGAGGTCAGGACAACTTGGAGAAAGGGCAAGTCCTCGTATCCAAAGACAAAGTCAAGAGCGCTGCTAACACGTATCAGATACCGAGTTGTTGTCGCGCCAAAGAATGGCGTCAAAGTGAAGTTGAGGAATGCTTCTGCTTCTCGACCACCTCCAAGCCCGCTTGTATTGATCGGTGCTGAGGACATTTGATTCGACCATGGACGACCTTTTTCAGACATGGTACTAATATCTCCAAACGAGCATTGGATAATACGACGACACGAGCGACCATTCTGGACACTTTACTAATAACGACACAATGACACTGGATGATGGGATGAAATGGAGGGGTTTTAATAGCATGCAAGTATCGGCGGCCATCCATTTCTCTAATCGACTCGTGGCGGGAATCTCAGGCCACAGGAAGCGAGGTGTTTCCTAAAGAGAGAGTGTGTATAGATTTAGGCTTTCTATAGTTATTGTATGATAATCGAAGCCAATCCACTTCTTCTCCAGAGCCCTACATCTACTCAAATTTCATCGTCGTAACAACTTTTCCAATCCCCTCAATCTCAACTGCAACTTCATCTCCATCCTTCAAATACTTCGGACTAGGCTTCATGCCAATTCCAACACCACCAGGCGTGCCCGTCATGATGATTGTCCCAGCAGCTAAAGTTTGTCCCGTGCTCAAGAAACTCACGAGTTTCCTCACACCAAAACACAAATCACTCGTATCACTATCCTGCCTCACCTCGCCATTGACGATGGTCTTGAGACGTAGACCAGTCGCGTCTCCGAGGATCTTGGTGCTGACAATAGCAGGACCGAGCGGGGCATATTTGTCGAAAGATTTGGAGAAGGACCATTGCGGCATCATACCGGCTTTGTCTTTGTCCATTTGCCAGTCGCGGCAGGAAACGTCGTTTCCGGAAATGTAGCCAGCCTGTTGCGGATGGAGAAGACAATGGGTCAGCGGCATTATGCACTCAATACAAGCGGGTTTCTGTTGCTTACCACGTAGTCCAATGCATCTGATTCAGACACGTTCTTGGCGTCTTTGCCGATGACGATTGTGAGCTCACCTTCGTAGTCGCAGTGGGTCTGGCCAAGCTTGGGAATTGGAGTAGGTTTGCGGGTATCAGCGACACTGTAGGGAGATTTCATGAAGAGGGTTGGATTTGCCGGAAGGTCGAAGCCGGTTTCCAAAACTGGCCATCATCAGCATATGCAATTCTTGGTGACAAGCGGATCATCATCTCACTATGCGTCTTGTAGTTAAGCCCAACGCAGCGCACACTTGGAACGTCTTTCGGTGTAAGAGGACCGAGCAGTTGCTTGACTTCATCTTCGTCTCCGGTGGGCTTGGCTTCGAAAGGAGTTGGGCCATCTAGAACCTTGACTTTCAATCCACCCTTTTGAGCGAGAGCATCAATGTCGGGCTTGGAGTCCGAGACGATGGGCTCTCCAAGTCTGACTTTGCCGTCTTTGGCGGATTCGTAACGAATGAGGCGGTCCCAAGCTGTGATGGCCATGATGCTGGAGGAGCTGAAGTTGCGAACTTGTGTTTGAAGCTGGTGCGTTCTTCTGAATGCCTGGGTGTTCCGGCTCACGATGGTCTTCAGGAACATGTATTACGGACAACAAGATGGATGAAGTCGAAGACTGACTAATTCTTATAGCGAATGTATTCCTTGCTGATGCTACGCATTAGCCGCGAATGCAGTGGGTTGGCAGTGGGACCCTGGCGGATGCTGGCGGCGGGGATGCAAGAGCTCACGGCAGTTGGCGTTCAAGATCGATTGCTGAAGGCAGAGAGCTTCCCGACTTGCGGACTGGATGATGCAGCGATGTTCCTGCAGTGAGTTACCAACACTCAATGGCCGATGCAGCGTAGAATGTGAGATGGCGCTCTACTGAGTTTGACCTGATACTGCGATATCACCGAAAGCTCGGCTGAAGACGGACTTGTAGGCGGCAACGACGAGGTCGTCAGCATCTTCGCATCCGAGGATCAGATGACTTTGAACATTATCCTTCTCCCCCCCGACGGATTTCTCTGGACGGCATCAATATAAATGATCCATCGTCTGCATGTTGAACACTTCGACGACATCCCTGCCTCAGGCATCAATAGAGCTTCGGGTTCAGATCCTTGACCTCAGCTCTTGCCCGGCGGCCAGCCTCCTCAACCTCCTCCTCCATTTGACTGGGGTCGAACCCAAACGCTTGGCAGACGGACAAGATGAGACTCTCTCGCGAGAGACACACAGACGCCGAGTGTGAAGATTCTCCTGCCCGAAAGACGCCTCCAGGCGAGACATCGCAGTTTGCTCCCCAACAATCGGCCTACTCTGTCCCGAAGAGATGTCAAGATTCATGTGCCGTGTTGGGTCTTCATGCCTCTGCTACCTATCACGACCGCACGTGTAGAGTGAGCTCTGTTCAATCCATCTTGCCAAGAGATGATGCTACTGGTATAAAGGTGCTCATGGGAAATAGGAATGAAGAGCTTCTCTTGGGTACCTGCATATGAACGCTATGGATTATTTGCTACTTGCTTTCTTGGTTCTCGCCTCTCTCGTCTCCACCACTCTCGCAGCTCGGCAAGATTATGACGTCCACAAGATCATAGATGCCTTTCGTCGACCTCATGCGGACTTAGTGATCCTCTGTGCGCATCGTGGCCTTCGCTGGAATGGTACGACAGAGAACTCCCGGGATGCCTACTTTCGAGCGTCGGAAGCTGGGATCGAATGTATCGAGACCGACATCCATCTCTCGGCAGATGGCTACCTGCCCATGATTCACGACAATGGCCTTGGTCGAAGCACGGATATCGGTGAGCAGACTGGCCAGGAAGCGTACAATCCTTTTACGGGGAAGGGCTACAACCCGCTGGTCAATGAGACGAAGTTCAAAGGACTCATCGAGAGCCTGCATCTCAGAGACGAAGGCGGAAGAGTTCATCTCGAGACTGTTCCTACCCTTCCGCAGATGGTCGAGAGTATTCGCGATTCTGGCGCAAATGTTGTCCTTCAGCTAGACTTCAAGGACAAGTCAGCAGTTGAGCCAGCTTACTGGGCACTGAAACCCCTCAAGAATGCAGCCGGTGTTCCAGCGAACGAATGGTGTATTTATAAGGTGACCATGATCGTTGCCTGAGAGATAGTAAGGATACTAATACAGTATCAGCTGCAAGCAGAGTGGTGGAAGACAGCGAAAGAGTTCGAGGCGGAGAAATGGGTGCAAGATGCTTTGCGCTCTGGTATCAGGCTGCCCTATATCCCAGTCTTCACACCCTCCCCTACTTGGGATCAGCTGGCTGCCTTGAAAGGCTTTCTCAAGACTAACTACACCATCTCCGCCGAGATCAACCTGCGAAGCGCCGGTGCGCCAATGCAGGAGTTGCAGACCTTGATGCAAAACGGCAAAGATAATAGCGAAAGTTTCAGTACATCTGGCCTTTTGTAAGTACCTTCGTGCCGACTTGTTTGCAAAGCGCTTATCATCGCCATAGTTACGCCCCCGGCGACTTCGTCGACCCTATTCCAGCGAAATATACATTCTTCAACACAGCTAACTACTCTCTGCCCACAGATGAGAGAGTGAACGGTACCGTTTATTTCTACTCTGAGAACAAGGCTCCCGCCACTCTAGACTCAGGTAGTGCTAAGTACTCAACCGACGGTCGTGATCATCGCTCGGACATGGGCTGGATCTTGCAGCAGGGCTTCGACTGGGTTATCACCGATACGGCTGACTTCTGGCAGCAGGAGTTCTGGAAGCAGGGGAAGAGGAATGTGACGCACTATATTCAGGACGGGAAGATGGTGAAGCAGGGGTCGCTGGCAACGGGGTGGTATAAGAAGAGGCACGCGCGGGAATCCGAAGTATGATTGAGCTGGATGAAGTTCAGTCACCTTCATTCCACATGCTTCGAGAGTGAACGCTTGAGACTAGTTCTGAGCGGTCTCTCAATCGCTCTAGCTCTACAAAAGCCCCGTCTGCGATATCGATGCCCTACCCATGGTCACTTGTAGCGAAGCAGCACCAACAAGTACACCATTCAGGTCTGCTGTGCTGTGCTGTTTCCCAGTCCAACCCGTTCCCGCACACTCATGTCCTGCGGAGACAAACGGCGCGATGAAGCACATGCGTCATCCGTTGGTCTGTGCGTTCTAGCGCTGCTTCTCCGAACGCCCATTGCTTTCCTTTTCAGTTGCACCTGCTCGCTCAAACCTCAGACAAACCTCACGTCCAGCGAGCCGCAGTATCGCGCCTCGAAAATGTCAGGAGACGACGGCGAGGCGGCTCAGTGCCCTCTCCTCGCCTTGCCCGCCGAATTGCGAAACCGCATCTACGAGTACGCCCTCACGCCCAACAAGCAGAACCCCGATGGCAGCATCACCATCATCCCGCCGAGCAACAGACAAGCGCCTTCCGTCCTGGCGCTAATCGCGACATGCCAGCAAGTGCGCGACGATGCCGAGAGCATCTTCTACTCTATCAACACCTTCGACTTCTCCAACATCAAGCAATCCTATCGCTTCTTGACTAGAGCCCCGGCGGCTCGAGTGGTGCAGATATGCCATGTGAAGTTACACGTCTGCTGGGAATGGCACTTCTCCCTCGTCGATGAGCCAGCGGCCTTACAAGATTGCTGGCATCCGATCACCAAGCTACAGCATCTCAAGTCTGCGCAGATTACACTCACCAATGGGGCTGCGTCGGATCTGCATTCTGGCGAAGTCCACATGGCTTCAGCGCGGCGAGCGCTGCTGTCGCTCGGAGGGCTCAAGGAGCTGTCACTTAGACTGCAAAGTCGGTCTGCTGTATACGATGAAACGGTTCACGGTGGAAAGCATAAGCGCTACATCGAGGAGCTCGAGGCAGAGATGCGGAAGGGGGCGATAAAGCCAAGCGCACCTTCAGAGGCTCATGACGACTCATGAGGCTGCAATCACGGGCAGCAGGTAAGTCACGCAAGCTAACCGCAGAGACGTCGTCGCTGACTGAGAGACAGAGCCAAGGCAGCGAATAAGAGTGCTGATGCAACGACTGGAGGCAGAACCAGGACACAAGACGAGGAGCCGAGGTACAAGTCATTCCGTTTTCAGGAGAGGCCTGCTGGGGAAGGAGGGAATCAAGCAAGAAGACTGAGGGCGCAGTATGGATATATCGGTGCTGAAGGACCGGTGATTAGTACCCGAAGTAACCGGCGTCTCCACTTCGGCGCGACTTCAGCTCTTTCCAGATCCGCAAGCTCGTAGCCGATCCTTCAGCTACATCTCGGATCTCGAGATCCAAAAATGCTCCTGGGAATCCCACTGTTGTTCCATTCCGGTTGCCCATAATGACCTCCTCCAACCCACAATGGGCACTCATAACAGGCGTCTCACCAGGCGGTCTTGGCGACGCTCTCACAACCGCACTCCTCTCGCGCGGCATCAACGTAATAGCCACAGGCCGCAGCATCAATGACCTCTCACATCTCAAGAGCCCAGCCCCGAATACACACCGAAGCCGTCTCGAACTCCTCGAACTAGACGTAACATCCACACTCTCCATCCAAGCAGCATCCACAAGTGTCACAGCAATAACCAGCGGCCGCTTGGACATCCTAGTCAACAATGCCGGATACGGATACATGATGCCCTTGATTGACGCTCCAATCTCCGAAGTCAAGAAGAACTTCGACGTAAACGTATTTGGCCTACTAGAAGTGACTCAGGCCTTCTTTCCGATGCTACGAGCGGCGAAGGGGACCATCGTGAATCAAAGCTCCATAGCCGGCATGCCAGGGATATCACAACCGTTTATTGGGACGTATAGTGCGAGTAAAGTGTGTGTGACGGATTTGAGTGATACGTTGAGGGTTGAGATGTGGCCTTTCGGGATCAGAGTAAGTTCTGCGAATGGGACGTCCATTCGATTGACAACGATGCTGACGGAGTTTGGTAGGTCGTGACGCTCTTCACCGGCGACGTACAGACCGAGTTTTGGAACTCCGCTGCAACGTACAATGTTAAACTTCCAGACTCCAGCCCGCACATGCTGCATCGCGATCATGCGGAGAAGATGATGCGCGGCGAGACGAATCCAGGCAGACAGACGCCACGAGATGTCTGGGCGAGGGGAGTAGTTGATGATCTACTGAGGCCTGAGCCGCCCACCGCTATCCGCCGCGGTGCTTTGACGACAATAATGTGGATCGTGAGCCTTCTCGTCCCGACCTTTCTGCTGGACATGATGTTCATTTCGACATGCAAAATGAAGGGTTTCAGAGCCGCGCTCCAGGCAGAAGAATCAAAAAAGGCGCAATAGCCGCGAACTCTTGCTTACTCAAATCCTTCCCTTCTTCGACATCCTCCTCTTTTTCGTGTCAAAAGCTGCGCCCATGTTCCCATCACCTCTCGGACCGTCCTCTGTAGCCCTTGCCCTCTTCCTCGACTTGTCGAGCAGGCTATCCTTGCCCTTCTTCCTCGTCAGATCTCCAATCCGATCGATACTCGAATTAAGACCCCTCCAATCCTCGCCACCGAACCCACCATCCTTCTGTCGTCCAAGCCCCTTCTTCGCCTTCTCTTTCTTGCTCATGGCAGGCAGACGCATCAGGTGCGTCTCTTCATAGTCTCTCCTCTCTGCTTCCTCCTTCAGCTGTCGAGCGTTCTTGGTCTGTCGGCCACCAGCAGCCAAGTTACTTCCGATGCTAACTTCCGCCATAGGTGCTTGAGACAGCTCTGTGGAGACGTATTCGTCGAGGGTGGCGGAGCGGTTAGGTCGGCGTTCGGCGTTCTTTTCTTTGCGGTCGGCGGTGGGCATGGCTGTTGCGGAGATGCGTGGTGGGCGGTAGACTCCGTCGGTCGCGCTCTTGGCTCGGGCGGTAGATACTGCGTCTGTAGGAGCGGAGATGGTCATGGTGCCAATTTTGGGCGCAGCCGCATTCATGTCGCCGCCCAGCTCTCCATCACTGTCTAAGTCGGAGTCGTCGCTGCCAGACTCTTCGTCTTTGGCGCGACCGTTCGCTTTCCCGTTCTGCTTCGCCTTTTGCGAAAGCGCCCTCTCTTCATCGTCTGCAGCCTTCACGACACTATCGACCTGGTATTTGAGCTTCTGCTCCAGAGGTCTCACGCCCCGCTCCAAGTAGACCCTGTGCTCCACCAGCTTCTTCGTGATTTCATTGCTCAGACTCTGCGCTTCCTCCAAGCTCGATCCATCCTTGACACTGCGGATCACGTTCAAGTTGCGCAAAGCCAGAGCTTGCAGATAAGATAGAAAGAGCTCGTTCTTGGTGTCGAAGAGGGTGATGCCGTCGTCGGGCGGTAAGAGCGAGTCGGCTGATGGGAGACCCTGGACCGCGGATTCAGTGGCCGTATTGAAGGCCTCTAGCACCTCTGGCAGTGCCGTCGCGGTAGCCATGTCGTTGTATGTGGATGGTTTTGATAGACAGTCGCAAGTAGTTCATGCCACACGCGTACTTGCCCGGAAATTTTTGGCAGTCGGCCAAAAGTGACACCGATGCCGGAACCTTAATCAGAAGGAAGGTTGAAAGGGTACATGTTATCGTGCTTCTTGCGATTGACACCGCGATGCTTCCTGATCAATGACTGACCACTGTATACTGTACAGCAGTATGATTATTTGCGATCTCGGAATGGACGTGAGTGATTGAGGTACGGAGAGCAGAAGTGGCATCGGTTTAAAGGGCACTAGGAATGAGACGAATGTAGAGAGGGCTCTACACCTTGCAGTCTGTGTCGAAGCCGAGTATGCTCTGACCCGGTGAAATGCGTTTATTCCCTTCTGACAGGCCGGTCAATAAGGCAGCAAAGGCGCGACCGGGTTGTTATTCGAGACGTTGGGAGATGAGAGTGAGATTCGATCCTCGCCTCGGCCTACTGATATCTGAAGAATAGCCTAGGAGGAGTTAAGTGGGATATTTTCGCCTCCCCTTGTCTAGCACCCCGATCCATACCATTCGCCGTAGTTGCTCACTACTGACACAGAATCAGGTTTCATCTGCTTAAGCCGAGCTCAGATGCCCAACAGTCCCCTTCAGCATCTCAGTGAATTCACCGACCTCCAGTGTGCCCCATTGCTTTAAGCTTACACGGCATAGAGAAGGCCACATCATGTTCGGATGCAATGCTATGTGTCCTTCTCAGAGATACTCTCGAATGAGGCCAAAAGCAACAACAACTGTCCTAAACAAAAGACGCACGGTGCTTCAAAGTCTGCGTCGAGACAGTGCAATGAGATGGCAGAGCTCACACAAGGACAAGTGACAAAGCGCATTGCCTCTCCGTTGCGTGCATTCTGCTATACTGACACTGCAACTGCGTGTGCAGGACAATGGCCGTAAGAGTCCTCTCTTTCTTGCGATGCATGTTGGAGGTATCACGGAGTGACTCGCGATGTTGCTTCTGTTGGCAAAGAAGAATATCGTCCCGGGATTAAACGAACATACAGCTTCTCCCATTAGTGTTCCGCACGGGCCAACATTCACATGCACGGGCATGTGCCAAGGCCCAAACAATCAGCCGGCGCTATCGCACGCACTCTTTACTGAGCTTCATAGCCTCGACTACTCAGAACCTTTTCAAATATTCAACATCGACGATGATCCAGGACACACCACCTGCCTGAACCCACCATGGCGCGAACGAAGAGCGCCCTGCCGATGACAGCGGCGCCGCATTTACAGTCGCAGTGCCAGCTTATAGCGTTACTGCCTGCCGAGTTACGCAATCGGGTGAGTGAAATACCTCGACTGCCATCTCCTCGACTAACACTTAAGATCATCAGATATGGGAATACTCCCTCTACGTCGAGACCGACGATGATGGCGAAGTCACCCTGAGCCACCGCAAGGCGCTTACCAAAGAGCACACGGTTTTGAGCCTCCTCGCCACATGCCGCCTCTTCTATCAAGAAGCCGGCGCGATCTTCTACGACCAGCAACCCCTGCGCCTCGACTGTCAGCACCTCTGGCGCCACCCACTTAGCAACCACTGGTCGGTCATGCGGCCCGGCATTATGTCCACAATCAGTCCCCTCCGTCTCTCAGGAATCCAAAGCCTGACCATCCTCCGCGCATCACCTCACTTCGAGATCATCCTTCTAGCGTGCAAGACACTATCCTCGCTCCCGCGTCTCAAAGTCCTGATCTTCGACCACTACTTGCACGGACACTATATGCCGCGAGTGTACGATTACGACATTGCGAGCCTGAATAGGGAGCGCAAGGAGCTGGTCCGGGCGATCAAGGGGATGAATACGCTGGAGAAGCTGGAGATTCGATTACCTGATTATGTCGACTGGCCTACTGGGAGAGTTGAGCCGTTCAAGAGGAAGGTGCAGGAGATTGTTGACGAGTTGCCGTATACTCGAGGTAAGAAGATGGAGGAGCGGCAGAAGGAGGAGTGGGATAAAGGACAGATGGAGGGGGAAGAGATGTAAGACGAGGATCTTCAAAGCGGTTACAGGAAGGCGAGGCCAGAAGATTATTGACAGAGGGCACATACGGTAATGGAATGAGCGGGAAGCAGCTAAGCCATTCAACTGCGTTGGAGAGTATGAGCTGTGGAGACTTGCTCAGCTAATAGCAGAAAGAAGACGAGTCGGTTGACAGCTGTTGAAAAATCATTACCCTTCCTAAAATAATTGAACGAACACAGCGTCTTATCTCGCGGCCAACGTTTGCTCCCAATGGCTTTCTTGAAGAGCTGATCTCAAGCAGTCGGCTCTCAAGGGCTGATTTTTTGGCTCACGTCTTTCATTGAATCGTGTGCATCCTTGTCAGAGATTTCTCAATTCAGACCGCTCTCACCAAGCATCCCGTGTATCATCCAGCCATTGGCTGTGCCAGTCCTCTTTTAGAGTCCATACACTGCCCTCTCCTAGGCCACCCCTAGTCAATCGACAACTTTGTACCATTCTCCTTCTTCACAAACTCCAAAAAGGGCTGCAACAACTCATTGCTCCTCGCTCCATCCACCAAAAACACTGCTGGCTTCCCAAGCGGCGCTGACACAACAACATCCTGGCCACCTTTGTAGCTTGTGCCCGTCCAAACAAGCTCATAAGTCATATTTCCGCTCTTGCCAGCGGGGAGATAAACGCTGACCTCCCTCGCACCTTCGTCCAGCACCGGCGCAACATATAGATCCTTGCCGAGATAGAAGCTTTGATAGCTTATGTTCCTCGCTCTTAGATCTTCAGGGTGATACAAGACCGGCGGTCTCAAAAGTGGCCATCCCTTCGTCTCACTCTCCGTCTCCAAAATGTTCCTCCTGTACTTTGCCAAGCTCACAAAGAACCTCGCATTGTAAGCATAGTACGCATACGTCGTTCTGTTCGAATAGAATTGGGCATTCACGCTTGGGATATTGCCCTCATGGCTTCGGAAGACAGCCGAGCTCACGGCAGCAAGCTCTCCCCATCTGCCCAAAAGTTCCGGTGAACGGGTGACGTTGCCATAGGTCGAGAGAATCGTAGTGTATCCACCAACATCCGAGTGTTGCTGAGAGTATCCGCTTAAGCCCATGTGCAGCATGATCGTGACGACAGATTTGATACCATCGTTGACCCCCCAATTGACGTTCTGGTCGCCGACCCAGAAGAGGTTCATGTATCGATTGGCGCCCAACGCGGCAGAACGATGGAACAAGACAGCTTCGTCCTGAAGGTCGTTCTGCTCAACGACTTCGCGGTGGTATTGGGCCCATTGGAATGGGTATGCGTTGTGGTAGTAGAAGGCGTTTTGGCCGGAGTAGATTTTGGTATCCGCGGAGACCGGGGTGTACTCTCCGAAATCTGTCATGAAGCCGCTAATGTTGGCGTAGTTCCAAACTTGGGTGTTGAGGACGTCTTCGAACCAAGTTCGAAGATCAGGGTTCGTGAGGTCGATGATTCCGGCGTCCAGACCTGGGCCACTGGAAATGATGGCTGTATCGTTGGTTGTCGTGTTCTGGACGAAGTAGTATGCGGCACTAGCTTCATCGTACAGGTTCCTTCGATAGCCTGTGCTCTTAGTCGAAACGTTCGTAAGAAAGACGTTGATGTACGAAAGCGTGCGAACATTGTGCTGATCACGCAAGTTCTGCACAAAGTCGGTCCATGTTGGATAGAGAGACTCGTCATTCTCCCAGTTCCACCATAGACGGCTAATGTTGATATATGGTCCGGCCTGGCTGTGCGTGCCGCACCAGTCTTGAAGCCAGACGGCCGCGATGGGAGCGCTGAAGTTCGAGCCTTGCTCAACGATCTTGTTGACCTTATCCTGTCCGCCCTGAATGCCGAGAATGGCTCCATCATCGACCCACTTTGGCAAAGCAGGTTGGCGACCAGTGTACGCAGTCAAGGCCTCGATCGCATCGAAGAGGTTGTTGGATCTCGTAAAAGCTCCATCGACAGTGAGCGAGTCATATCGAACGGTGACCTCATCAGCTTGGGTAAAGTCAAAGACAGCGTATGCAATCGACTCTTCCGAGAGGTAAAAGAGCTTGGCATCCGTAGAGATATACGACGGAATCGAAGTGTACGTGGTGTAGAAATCACCACCAGCAATAGACCCATTCGCATTCTCCAGAGCAGTTATAGGCTCATCTCCACGACCAACCCCCTGCTCACGGGTGAAAACCGGAATGCTATGGTTCTTGAGAGAAGCGAATGAGCCCTGTCCGCCAAGTCCATAGAAGTCCTCGTTCGCAGAAGACGTGAAGCGGAAGTAGAGTTTGTTGAGAGGGCGAGCCGCGTTGCCAGACTGTGAGATGTCAAGATGGAAGGCGACTCGATCGGTCGAATTGCTCGGAACCCAGAAAGTAAGCTCATACTCCGCAGAAGCATTTCGGCAGTTGAGAAGAGATCCAGTAATCTTAGCCGCTTTTGTCCCATTCAAAGCAACTTGCTCGATGCTGCTGATGTCCTGGCCCTGGCAAGTATCCACATCGACGTTGGTGATATTGAAAGCTCCATTCGACGCCAGGACAGTATCATTCCCAGCACTGGCGCTGACAAAAGGCTTCTCGGAGCTCGTCCTCCATATGCTGAGGTTCCCACGGTTGATCTCCAGTTGGTCGTAAGTCCTTGTGAGAGTGAAATCGTGGCCGAGCTCCCAGCTAGTACCTGAAGTGTTCGCGAGCACGCTCTGAGTCGAAGCAGCACCTACGAGCAGGCTAAGCCCGGCTGCGAAGTGTTGCGTTCTCATCTTCGACGCCTACTGGCTGACAAAATGGAGGAAAGAGAGGAGAGGAAAAAGGGTTGCAGTCTCACCTGAAGAAATGCCAACACTCCGGTCTTTGACTATCCATAATTCAATGAGATCGCCTGGCAACAAGATGCCGTAGCAGCAGGAAGAATCTCGCTTCAAGGTGCAGTGAGGAGGAAATGCAGGAACGAGTGGAGGCCATGCGGATGACGCTGAGTGCAGGGATGTTCGCGTGCTACACTTTGCCCGATCAGGCAAGATGTGCGGTCTGTCGGCTGCTTGCGTATATCAATGTAGCGAGGGAGCGAGCAATCACTCATGTGCCTGACAACATTCGAATGAATTACGTCCGTAGGGTTTGGAGATGGATGAGATCGTGTTCGCTTCAAAAGTCCGCATTGGACACATTGTCCGAAAGATGAGATGCGCGGCGGGATTCCGTAAGCATGAGAACCAGCTCAATGATTGATGTCGTATCTCATGTCGATAGACAGTGTATAGCTTGCGTTGCTTTTGTAATGTACACTGATGTTCAGTGCCGGTGAAGCTTTTCATTGCTTCCCATCTTCTCTGGCAATGGTACCGTGGGTATAGACCCAGCCTTCAGACCAACTCCTCCTTCACCTTGTCCGTAGTCGCGTTCACTTGTAATAATTCCAATGAATCGGTGGGTATCCCCTTGGCGGCTCAACATTGTAATTGAACATCCCAAGGACATTGCCTGTCTTCAATGTCAGCCAATTGTCGAATTCATCCCCCTCCCTTGATCGGAAACTCACCAGCAGGCTTGTAGTGGCAAACCGTGAAGTAAGGCGGTATGTTACCAGCCGTATTGCCCACGCCATTCGGACAATAGACCGTCGCACAACCGCACCATCGCGTGTCCTTCCAGACTGTCTGCGTCATGTGGCCCCAGATATGCAGATCCGGAGGATTTGGATCACCGTAGTGGTACCAGAAGGCGTCGACTTCACTGTTGTACCATAGGTCTGTAATGACTCCCGTGATGTTGTCTGGAGGTACGCCGGCGGCGATGTTCTGGCCTGCTTCAGGGTCGTAACCACTGGAAGGTAGAATGTGTTAGGAAGCTGATATTTGCGCAGCTCTGAATGAGGGAGTGGCCGGACTTACGTATAGTGCGCGAAGACGCATGATTGAGCAACAAGCTGAGCGGTGTATGCGAGCCACGGATCCCACTGACATGGCCCAGCTCCATGGTTGTCGCGGTGGTAGTTTGTGTGGCTTAGGCACTCGTTGATATACGGATCATTCTGGTATCCATCCTCGCCCCAACGGGTTCCCTCGTTTGCGTCCGAACTTTGCTTTTCTAGAGGGTTCTGTCGGTCTTGCGAAAGCTGATGCTTGTTTGCCGCGTTCTCGTCTCTTGGGCGATGGACATGATGTTTGGCATGTCTCCCATGATGTGCGCCGTCATCGGGAGAAGAAACCGCAAGCTTGGTACACAGCAAAGCCGCCGCCAGTAGAAGTCGTCTCATATTGGTAAGTGTCTTATGCTTGTACGCCGTGAAAGATCGTTGGTATGACAAATGCAGCAACTCGCCAAAGACTTGAGATGAGGAAGGAACGAAGAATTCTCGAGACCACGAGGAAATAAAATGAGGGCGTTGGATAGGGGAAGGCTTTCTTCCACACAAACCGGATACTCGATGCTTCGTAAGTTCTGTCAAACGTGGGTTGCCCATGTCGTAAAGCTCCGGAAAGCACGTGGTTGGCGTTTTTGCGGCCGGGCATCCTAGGATTGTCAACCCAAAACGGATGAACCTTCAATGTGCCTGGAAGTCGGCGATGCGGAGACGAACGTTATCGAGATTGAGCAGAAAGGAGAGACGGCGGCAGTCGATCATTCGCTTGTTGACCTCTCCTGGACTTGTTGGTGCTAGAGCTTTTTGCATACTAGAGCCATCTTCGTCCACGATTCCAGGCCAAAGTGCAAAGATCGAAAGTCGTCGATTCATTCCAAGCCGAGTCAGAGAAACAATCCATCAGGAGAGTCGCAAGTATGGAACCCGTTCGAGGCGTTCTGGTGATGTTGGTGATTCACAGCTGGATTCACCTGTACTTCCTGGGAAGAAAAGTGTGATACAACGAAGGAACCGCATCGGCAAAACATCCATCACCAACACTCTATGCCACATGACGACCACAACACTTCCTGGTTGGTGATCCAGTTCGCAGCCCCAGCAGAAGATCAGTGTCTTTGCGACAGATATCCAGGTACCTGAATCAAGACCAGCTCGGGCAAGTCGGACTGCAAGCGAGTGGCGGATGAGAGTCGGCCACTGTGAAACACCTTGGCAGCAACAGCACCTCTGCAGATCCGGGCACGTTCCTCGTTCGAAACGTGACTCGCGTGCGCTCACATGCGACATGCGACACACAGCCCAATGCCGAGCCAGTAGAGTGTCTCGACTGTGTGCGATCAATGCGATGCACATATCGTACAGGGCAAGGTTCGGCAGTTGGTTGTTATCGTCCGGCTTTGTCACCCTCCCTCCCTCGTACATTCGCGAGGTGTCCAGCGCCGAGGAGATGGCTAGATGGTAAATTGTCCTCCATTTCGAAAGTACACCACTATACGGTATGTGCAATTGCAGAGCGCCTAAACTCCACGCTTCTCGAAATGTTAGTATGTACGACAGCAACGCTTCTTACAATTCCCCAGACATGCCACCTATGCCACCCAATGCAGCCTGCATCAGCATCTTTGCGCCTTCCGCGTCCTTGTCCTTCTTACCACTGGCTGCTAAGATCCCGAAGCGAAGGAAGACTTCCGTGCAAGTGACCAAGATACTCAGGATGATGAGAACAATGATGATCCAGGTGATTCTCGTCATCTTGACATCTGCAATGGAATCCGAGAGTATCTCGGCCAGGTCAAGGAAGACACGGCATCGCTCGTTGAGCACCTGAATCCTAGGCTTGATCTCGAGATACTCGCGAACGGCAGCGTATAGCGGATGGAGAGTGGGCTCGGCGTCCCAGAAGAAGTTCGGTGTGTCGAGCATGTTGCTTGCTAATTCAGGTCAGCGAGGACATCTTCCATATTGATCACGCCACTTACAAAGATTGACATCGACTCTCCCCTCGAAGAGTCTTCCAACCAGGCCGACAATCTCTTTGCGATCCATGCCAAGCCGGCCCTCCAACGCCAGTCGTCTGGGGACATACTGCGCGGATTCCATCGTCTGCTGCATCCGCTCCTCGAAATACGACAGTTTTGTAGATTGCCCTATTGCATGCGACATGGCCAGCTTGATCATGTGGTCACTGGTCCGGAGCGTAATCATGTCATTGTATATCCGAGGCTTCTCGGCAGTAATGTCGTATTGGAAGTGAAACTCCTCAGTCTCGAAATCGCTCTCGTCTAGAGGCCGTGTCATCAGAGGAAGCGCAGTCGGTGGTGCTACGGCCACAGCCTTTTGCGAGAGGTGAGGCGGTACATGTTTTCCAGAAGGCATGGCAGATGCAGTCGAGAACGTCAGGTCCGCGAGAAGATCCTTTTCCTGGTTTGGCGAGAAGTTCCAGAGCACAGCAACGCCGTAACTGAAGATGAATAGTTCGGCGACAGTATGCGCCTCTGGGCTGACACCAGCATGCGGCGACGGAAAGCTGAAGGCGGAGTTGGAATCACTACTGCTCTCCCTGCGTTCAACTTCTCGCTGGCGATCCCAGAACTCTCCAGCTTCCCGAATACCATTTTCTCTTGGGCCGTCTTCTGTCATTTGTTGCATTTCCGGTGGTGGTGTGGTGTTGTATGCCATGTCGCCAGCATTTCCTCTGACGGAATACTCTTCACTCTCCTCGCCCCAACCTTCTCGATACTGTCTTCTCTCGTTCGCTTCGATCTGCTCGTCCAGTACACTTCTCCCGCCTGGGTGTCTCACAACCGGACTGCTCCGTACGCGATACCCATCGCTCCCACCGAGTAGAGGCAGCTGATATACGCAGTACAAACAATCGTCGTATAGCTTGGTCTTGGCACCGTGCTGGTCCTTCACGAACGTAGCAGTACTTCTCAGCTTGTAACTTTGCGCTGTGCAATATGCTGTGACGCGTGCCAACTGCGCGTCCTGCTGTCTTTGGCTTTTTGGCAGGCGCTCTGCCTCGCTCTTGCCTCCGGCGCCTGGCTGTTTCCTCCTTCGCAGCTCTTCATCTCTAGGCGGCGCGCGGTCATCTTCCTCGAAATCGTCGTCATCAGGCTCTTCGGTGGTCTCAGGCAGCAATACCAGCTTCTCGCTCGTTTTGCTGCTTCGCGCAGGTATGTGAGCGCCGCCTATTGGAATGCCCTTTCCACTCAGCTTCGGATCGAGAGGATGTCGCCCGGAAGGGGTCCGTCCATGTACGGCTGGTCTCGCGCCTGGTTGGAGTCGGCGCTGGGCGGAAGGGATGTCTGAGGCATATTGGAGGACATTGTCTACGGAGATCAGGCGCGTGGTCCCCGTTCGTTGGACCTGTGGTCGTTGCTGTTGCTGACGTTGCTCGCGGGCATCGGTCACCTTTCGACCAGTCAGTGAGAGCGCCATTGTGTGCGCCTGAGGTGCGTCTTCTTACCAGCACACTTGGTCCGCGTTTGGGGCCTCTTGGACCTGCTATACTCATGGTTCGTGCGGGAGACGGGGATCAGGGTTCGCTGGCTCGTATGTCCTTCGGTTCAAGGCCTTTCGCATTTCATCTCATGTGACTAGATATCGTTCTTGGACTGATCTACAGTATGTGTATTGCTCCATGAAGGCCAAGTCTAAGGAGTATGTCTCCATCATTCCTGCCATCTGCACGCATTGAGCTCGAGCTTCTAAACTCAAAACGTCATTTTGGCTTGCCGACATCCGATGACTAATCGAAACATCTACACGCCGTCACAGCCGTCCATGCATCCATCTCCTGGCTCGTGCCTCTTCTCCATCCTCGTGTCAAAGGGCACCATACCAAGCCTTGCGAGCATGGCGAAGAAACGTGATTGCTCCCTCTGCATAGCATAAGCGTATTATGGGAACACTCGTGGCTCTGTCTTGTGAAAACAATGTGGCTACTCAACGTTCACAGCCGAAAGCTGGAGCACTTCTTGGACGACCGCAGGATAGTGAATCGGTACGCAGTTCTAAGCCACACCTGGGAGGATGAGGAAGTCACCTTTGCCGATATCGAGAAACCAGAAGCTCGACAACTGAAAGGCTATCAAAAAGTGAAGAGGACATGCCGCCAAGCCGCCCTGGACGGATATGACTATGTCTGGATCGACACGTGTTGTATCGACAAGAAGTCCAGCGCCGACCTTTCGGAAGCCATCGACTCAATGTACCGATGGTATTGCAATGCGGCGAGGTGCTACGCTTACCTGACTGATGTCGACTGTTCCACGATGAATCTGCCATATCAAGCGTCTGCTCCACACTTCCCGCCAAAGAGCACTCAATACCAGAGCCTACTAAGGAGTAGTCGCTGGTTCACGAGGGGATGGACGCTCCAGGAGCTCATTGCTCCGGACACTGTCACGTTCTACGACAAAAGCTGGCTTGAGATCGGCAACACAAACACTTCGACCTTGAGAGTGGCTATCTCAGACATTACCGGTATCGACACGGCGGTGCTGCGAGATCGTCGAATGCTAGACGTCTATCCCATAGCTCGGAGATTGTCTTGGGCTTCAAGACGCTCTACAACCCGCCAAGAAGACCAGGCATACTGTCTCCTTGGACTGCTCGGAGTCAACATGGCCCTTTTGTACGGAGAAGGAGCTAGAGCGTTCGTACGCCTGCAGGAGGAAGTGCTAAAGATGACCCCAGATCAGTCCATCCTGCATTGGCGCGCTCATCGTCCTGATCAAAGCAATCTGCTCTTTGCACCGGACCCATACTGCTTTCGTGACAGCAACTTCATGTTGGATGACACGGATGTTTTGGAAAATGAAAGCCATGAGCTGACTAACACAGCTCTTCGCATCAGACTGCCTATGAGAAGCTCTGACGACAAAGGAAAATACTTTGCTGCCATCAATGCTGCTTTGTCCGATAGAAGCGCGGAGAAGCCAGTCATAGAACTCAGGCAAGTGGTCCGTCTCGGTTTCGATAGCAATCGCCCAGTATTCGAAGTTGTCCGAGATGGCATGAGCCCAGCAACTCAGCCCAAAGGGGAGTGGCAGGACGAGTCCAGAGCTTGGAAAGACAGCGTGATCATCGCGAACTCCACCATACTGCGTTCCGGCGTGGGCTCGACGATCCACTTCAGTATTGGCCAAGAGTTTCAACTCATTAACCTCAAGCCAGATCAGTGTTGGGATTCAGAGCGCAGGAATCTCTGCATCTTCTATGGGCGATCTACAACGACCGGGCTTCGAGGCCGGGCTCAAGTGCGCTTGAAAGAATCACAGCAGCCACTTTACATAAGTTTTCGACAGGATCATTTCTTCAGCCAGCTCAAACTCTCGTTCATGAGCGCTTTCGATGCCACGGCAGACCGTTTGAAGCAGGTTGAGCTCACTTCGAAAAGGTCCCCAACGACGTCAGCTTGCTTGCTTTTTGTTGATGATAACACCATTGTTCACGCTAGTGTTTGGGACGAAGCCAGTCTTCGAAACCACCTACAGAGAGAAGACATATCGGACGTGATCTCAGCCGGTACGATGATTATACAGATCGGAGCCATTTCGCTTCCACAGAACAACGACGACTTGCGGCGTGAGACTTTTAACACTATACTATCTGGGCGTATTCAAGCTCCTGATGCTGCACGACCTCCATTTTGGCCACAGTGATTTGGTGTTGTCCATGATTTAACAAAGCTCTTTGTTGGGATAATGATGTTGTGTGCCCGACCACGGCCACAATAGCATTGCTATCATGGCACAATTGGCTTGGGTCAGCAAATGCAGACATGGGTTGACAAGATTTAAAAAGACGGTGAACGCATTGTGGTAATACTCTTCCCTATCGTCTACATCCGATCTCTTGAGTACACACTGATCAGACTCCAGTCACAGTCGATTGAGACAAACATTCCAACAGCATCAAAACGCAACGACCTGCAGTCCAGATCACTTGCGTTCCACCACAACTCAACATGCCGGTCTTTAACCCATCAGACCTCATTTCAGCTCCAAAGCCAGCCACGCTGGACACAACCATTGTGCAAATCAGCACTATCACATCTGGACCACTGAGAGAGCAGCTACCACCCACAGGTATGCCCTCCCCTTCATCTGACGTTCAACGTCTATTGCTCATCGCTTGCAGATACAACGAGGCTGGAGCCACCGGGCTCCAACCCTGCGACTGCAACATGTGCTCGCACATCCAGATCTGCCCGGGATGCCCAGACTGCTACGATTTCGACGGCGAGGATGAGGATCATTCGACACTCCTGTACGTCAAAGACTTCGAAGTCAGCGCCATTGGCTACTGGGTTCCCAACCTTGAAACCATCTTCGAGGACCAGGCCTTGGTCGTCCATTCAGATTTCCCAAGCGACCACGACGGTGACAGCGATTCTTGGGACGACTCGGACAAGAGCTCCTTCTCCAAAGAGTCAGACTCATTTACTGACTCGGACGCTGAGCGACTCTGGAGTTTTGACGACTTGGATAATGACAATCAATCAACACCACCATCTCTAAGCCCACCTGACCAACCAGAGTCTCGCATTGAGTTCGTTTAGTTCGATGCATGAGAGATCGGTACCGTGTTCAACGTGTTCGGGATCGAGGCATATTTCTATTCACTTGCATAGTTTGGGCTGGTCTTCACGAGATTAGATGCTGCTGGCAGCATACTCACTCCATGGGCAAATGTCAAATATTTCATGATTTGGCGGCGGAAAGCTATCGCTGACTGAATGATGCTAAATGAAATTCGTACAGTCTATCTCTACACTTCGACCCTCCCTTTCTTTCGTCCTCTCCTCCTTCTTTCGTCAATGCCCTCCTCCGCCATCTTCGCCTCAATCTATGCCCGCTCCCCTGCCTCGGTCTACACAACTCTTTGCCAGGCACAGCATATTCGACTTCGGCGGCATCGTATTTGCTGCACAGCATGAAAAGGGCATCTCATGTACATGCACTCTGCTAGCATGACTCGACAGCCCAGAGAAGGCCTCTCGAAGGGATGGAGTCCAGATATCAGCGCTCACTATCATGTGTCAATGCTATTGCAATCGCAATCGCCATAAGGTGAAGAGAACAACGCACAGAGAGTGTTGCGCTACTATTACTTTGATGCCGAGCAAAGGCTATGTTTTGGGTCGCTCCCGCTCCATCCAGATGAAGTCAGAGGCGGCAACGCACAGGCGCACTGCATCTTTCCTTCCATATTGACACCCATACCCAAGACACCTAGATCGGGCCGCTTTTTTTCTGGGTCCCTGCCTCATGTTTGGGGCATCGCTGCGGAGGACCGTTCGTCGGGTCGTAATTGGAGGCGTCCTCGTCTTCTTTGGTCCCACCATCGGAGCCAAGGCTTACGCTGCGTACAACGACATCCAGATCAGCCGCGATCGTCGTCGACTCGAGCAAGAGCGCGTGGATTCCGAAAGGCGGAATCTGCGCCAAACGAGCGACGATTCCAGAGGCGGCGGCGCCTAAGGGAGAGTAAAGGAGAGTGCACAGCCGAACTTCATGTGAAATCTGCGCCGCACGTGCCTGAGGCCATCAAAGTTTCACCTCGCCGGCTCGGCTGGTCGTCTGCCTTCAGCGATCTTCAAGACAACTCAGTCACACATTCACCAACTCAAGACACCGACGCACATCTCTTGGACCAAGACTTGCTGTACAACTTCTGCTCTAGCTACCACCTCCTCAAGACCTACATCAACCTCGCGCGCCACACCGTTGTCTTCCAGCTCTTCTCCCAGCGAAATCGGCTTATCTGAGCACACCGCCGCCAACTCCCCGCTACTCGACCTCGACACCCACCATCTGCATAGCGCGCTGCGCACAACACCGCCAAGATGCTGAAGATATGGAGCATGAAACAGCAGCAGCAGAAGAACGATGCTGCTGCTGGCGCATCTAAGAAGAAGAAGGTCACTGCGGCGCAACTTCGAGTCCAGAAGGGTGAGCAGATATCATGACTATCACTCCCTCACAAGACTCCCCGGCTAACAGTATGACGACAAGATCTCTCAGAACTCTCCCTCGGGTCGACCATGAAAACGCACTTCCCCAACCCCGACGACATCCTCAACTTCGTCCTCACCCTCACACCCGACGAAGGCCTCTACAAAGGCGGCGTCTTCAATTTCTCCTTCGCCATCAGCCAGAACTTCCCCCACGAACCGCCAAAGGTCAAATGCAAAGAAAAGATCTACCACCCGAACATCGACCTCGAAGGAAACGTCTGTCTCAACATTCTGCGAGAAGACTGGAAGCCGGTGCTGAACTTGAATGCGGTGATTGTGGGTCTGCAGTTCCTGTTCCTCGAGCCTAACGCGAGCGATCCGTTGAACAAGGAAGCTGCGAACGATCTGATGAGCGATCGCGATCGGTTCAAGAGAAATGTGCGGAGTTCGATGGGTGGTGGGAGTGTCAAGGGCGAGACCTTTGATCGGGTTATGAAGTAAGGCGGGCACTTCAGAACGTCGGCACGTCAAGACCCAGGAGGAAGGAAGAGACATATCAATAGATGGTCATGAGGAACATCAGACGAGAAGGACATGAGAATCACGAGATACCACAACATTTGCTCGCGCGCTCCGGCGGCGCTGAGCAGGCATTGCTGAGCAAGCATCACGGCGCAAGGACTTGTCTTTGCTTTATCTCCAGCGCGGCGTGCGGTCTTTTGCTTGCATATAGCGGGAGTACGAGGCTTCACCCTCAGGAGATGAGTAGCGGACGATGAACATACATACTCCATGCTGAATTCCTCTTTTGCGCTAGTTAGATCTAGAGCCTTGCTCAATCACATGAAACGCATGAGAGAAACGTCCACCAGATGCTCTCCATACATACAATCCAGTTCTGAGATCCCGATACCAAACCACTTCCACCATTACCTCAATATCCCTTCTTGTCCCTACAGATCCTTGAAACTCCTCACACTATACAAATGATTCCCCGTCGTCTCCAAAACCTCCAACTTCGCACCCACAGCAATCTTTCCCTCGTTCTTAGGAATACACATCATCCCGAAACACGGCTTCCACTTCGCCGGTCCACCCTGATCCACCCTGCGGAACTTCATCAAAGTATCCCACGGCTGCTTAGGATGTTTCTCCGCGGTGTCCGGATCCACATTGGGGACCTGACATCTCGCACATCGCGCCACGACGTCCAGGTCGATTTTATAGATGGCTTCTTCATTGGGTAAGGAGGTGGAGATACGGACGCGTTTCCAGGTATCTTCTTCCCAGGGGTGAGAGTCGCGGCCGCGGATAATGATGTTGGGTCGGAAACGTTCGATAGTCAAAGCCTCTGGGGAGTCTGGTGCGTGGCCGAGGCGTTTGTTGAGGTCTTTGATTGAGGCTTCCGAGGCGACTTGAAGGGACATTACGTCTGCGAAATGGTGTGGTGTTTCTTTTCCATAGAGTTCACCAGAGCCGTTGATTGCTACCATGCGGTCTGTAGGACCCTTGTACACGAGCGCGACGTATTTTTGGAAGAAGTCACAGAAGATCTTGTTTATCTCTGTGCTGTAGATCCAGCCGTCGGTTTCCTTCTCCCAGATCTCGACGGTTTGGAGGGTGGTGTTTTTCTTTAGCCAGTCTTGGGTTGGGAAGGCAGGGATTACGATACGGCCGTCTGTGCCGTGAATGCTAACTTCGAGCATTTGTTGGCCTTTGAACTCGCCATCGCCCTCGACGATTTGCGTATCGATGAGGGTCATGGAGGGGTCGCTGCGGATGGTGAGGAATTTCTTGTCCTCCATGCCGATGAACATCCAATTTCGGTCGAGGGTGAGACCAGACTTCTTGAGCCTTGTCGAGTCGACTTCGATGCCGCGGCACGACTTGATAGGGTAGATTCGCAAAGAGGTTATCTCACTTGGTGGTGGAATTGGAGGTCTGTCCTTGTCATGAACGACACCTGATCCTGCTCCGATGCCAAATCCGGGCTTGTCTCGTCCAGAGATATCTGATGTCTGACCCATGTTGGCGTAGAGACCGATACTCAGGATACCAACGACGATGGCGATAAGCACGAGACCTGATGTGTTCATGCCGGAATCCCAGAAACGAGGATCCTTCGCCAGCTCCCGAAGGCTGTTAAGGAAGTCCTGAAGCCATGCCATGCTTGAGAGTGTGTGATCTCGTCCAATATTGCCGGATGATTGTGATTTTGAAGCAGACAAGCCTTAAGTCTTTTAAAGTGGCAATCGAAAAATGCTTCCTTTCTCGATATCCAAACAGATTACCGCATCCGGCAGGAGCGAGCGAGCAATCAAAAATCGCGAAGCTGTAGTTGACAGGGCGCGTCAGTGTCGCTGTCAGAGTCGTCAAATCCCCCGGGCAGTATCCTGTTCCTCTGAGGCTTCAATGGCTTCGAGACGGCGAGCTTGTTGTGGAGGAAGAGGAGTGAGGTCCAGAGCGGAGAGAGAGTTGAGGTCCCTGCACACGGAATGGTCTGTGCGCCACTATGTCATGGGTACCACGGCATTGGAAACGTCGTGTGCTCGAGCTCCTGAATCAGACGTCCCATCTACATCAACATGATCGAAGGAAGTGAATATGGTTGCTACTCCTTAGTCTTCAGAGATGTCCAACATATCAATCTGTCGTGAATGAGAACTTGACCATGTCATCGGGAAAGCTGAGTTCGGAAAGCCGGCTCAATCGCGGCCAATTTTTGTCTTCGATTTGGCTTAAGAAATGTTGAACGGCAAGTAGCAATCTCTCTATTCACCTCATCTATATCTCCCAAAAAGAATACAACAACATGCCAGACAAAGACGCGTCAACCCCTCGCGTCTTCTTGATTCGCCACGGCGAAACAGAATGGAGCAAATCCGGGCAGTACACAGGCAAAACCGACATTCCCTTGACCGCACATGGCGAAGATCAAGTCAAAGCAACAGGAGCTCTTATGTATGGACCAGGAAAGCTCATAGATCCCGCGAAGATTGCCAAGGTCTACACTTCACCGCGGACGAGAGCGAAGAAGACGTACGAATTGCTTTCTGGCCAGAAGGATGGCTACGAAATCACAGAATCTCTTGCTGAGTGGGATTATGGGTATGTCTCGCCTACGCAATGACATTCACAAACTTCGCTAAGTTGGTCCAGCGAATACGAAGGCATCCTCACCTCCCAAATCCGAGAGAAAAGGAAGGCAAAAGGCCTCGACACCGACAAACCCTGGGACATCTGGAGCGACGGATGCGAAGGCGGCGAATCCCCTTCGCAAGTCTCAGCCCGCATCGACTCCCTCATCTCAGATATTCGCAAACTTCAAGCTCCTCACATGAAGGACTCCGAGCCGAAGGATGTGATACTCGTTGCTCATGGTCATTTGACGCGGTGTTTTGCGAAGAGATGGCTTGGGTATGATTTGAGCTTTCCCTTGAATTTGATGATGGAACCGGGCGGAGTGGGAATCTTGAGTTATTCTCATCATTCAATTGATGAGCCAGCGTTGTTGTTGGGCATTGGCTTCCCCGTGCAGCAGTGAGGTTGCGTAGAACCTTCTGCTGCGAGGGTTACAGTTCAAGAAGATAGACATAGACTCTTTCCATGGCTTAATGCAGAAGCCCGCATCGACGTGCCTTTGCTGTGAAAGGAAGGCAGAGAAGAAGCGTCTAGTGCCATGCTGAAAGACAAGACAGCTCTTGATCTCAATTCGAGCAAACTTTTACTCTCTACTTATAACAACCCAGGGAAGCCACCATTACTCACTCACTCGCAACTAACAGTCGCAATCCATCACTCCACATCCACAATGTCTCGCACAAACCCCAACGATCCAGCTTGGGCCCAACCTCTCGGAGGAACAATCTATCCACGCCCTTCCCCAACCCAACCCAACCCACTCTCAGCAACACCAACAACCGGAGCCCCATCCCTTCTCAGCACCGCATCCCGTCTCCACCACCACCAACACTCCCTCTCCGATTCCGATGCCCCAGAAGACGAAGACGAAGACAAAGACGACGAATACCTCTCAATCGTCCCCGAGGAATGGTCCAAAGACACACTCCGTCGCCACCTCGCAGCCTCCGAGAAACAAGTCCATGGACTGACCACACGGTACAACCACGCAATTGCACGCAATAGAGCGCTGGAACAGCAGCTTGAGATGAGGAAACGGCACGGGAAGTTTGGATTTGTGATGGGGTTGATGGTTGGTATTGCTTTGGGTGTTGGTTGGGGGAGGTGGACGAGGAAATAGGGGGGCGTGTGAGTCTAGGAATTGGGGTGAAATTGGTAGAAGCAGGAGAAGGAAGAGCAAAGAGGAAGATGTTTTGTCACTATTTCGAGCGCGTGCGGAATCATGGGAAATGCAGCAGCAGTGAAGTAATCTGTTCCGCCATCGGCGAAAAGCGTCTGGGACTGAAGACAAGGAAGAACGACTTCAAGCTTGGCACAGACAGCTTTTCTCAAATATGTTGTTGTTGAGCTTTCTACGATCATATGAATGCGGGTATGAATAATGAATATGCAATATGCAATATCCCTGCTCTCCATCCATCCTCATCGGTCCTTTCTCCGCAGCATAATCCACTCTGTCCCGTCCATCCTTCGCTACCAAGTCTCAATCCCGCTGTTGCATTGCATATATCGTTTCACGATCCGCAAAATTCTCCATTAAACGCCATCGCTAGTGATACTTTCTTCTTCTCCCGGCCGTGTCCTAAGACCCGTTCTGTGTTCGGATCTTGTTATTAGTTGTACAATACATTATTTTCAATCAATCTCCCATGTAAATTTTGCTGCATGTCATGATTCATTCATTCTCATCTATAGCCATATCGCAAGAGCCAGTGTCCCGATCGCAATGACCAGTGCTGCCAGTGGTGTTGTTGGGACGTGTGTCGCACTACTCGACAGCACTGCTCCGCCCGAGCTGGTTGCCCCTGCGCCTACACCGGACGCAGATGCTCCCTGAGTCGCTGCAGCGCCGTTCACCAGGGCGGTGTTGGTGACAGTCGCACCTGCCGTGGCCGGGAACAGCGTCTCGAAGAGCGTGGTCAGTGCTTTGCCATTCGATCCGATCTCCACTATCTCAAGCATAGTTGCGTGCGGGAAGAGCGTGACGATATAGGTGTGTCCGTCAAGCGTTACGGTCTCGACGTCCCCTGGTGTTAGAGTGTGCCCATCGATTACGTACGTAGCTCCGTTATTGATGGCTGTGAAAGTCTCGTCACCAATTGTGAGGATCGGTGCAGCTGTTGGCAGGACGCCATACGCCCCATTAATGCTGGATGTTGTGGTCTGGCCGTCAGAGCCGATGACCAGAGCGGTACCTCCCGGCAAGAGTGAAATCGTCTCAGAACCGTGAGAACCATCTATCGTGATTGTTCCACCTGGCGTCAGGGTCTGTCCGTCGATCACGTACGTTGCTCCGGAGCCAGAATTATATGCTTTTGCTGTGTAGATGGTGCCGTCAACTGTCAACAAAGGAGCACCTCCCGATGCCGCGCCGACAAATCCAATATAGGAGGTCGTAGTGTGCCCGTTCTTGATGTAAATAAGCTCGTTCGCCGCGGCGTTCAAGGACACTGTCTCTAGCCCACTAGGTCCGTTGAATGTAATTGCGCCCCCGGGTGTCAACGTCTGGCCAGAGATGACATAGGAAGTACCTCCGTTCGGTGAGACCACCCTGCCATCTACAGTGAGGGCTGGAGGTGCAGTAATGGTGGCATAGTTGTTTCCATTCGCACCTCCAGCAGGCTGCGCAAGACCGTTGACAACGACATTTGATCCGTCGGCGGGAAGCGAGATCGTTGTCCCTGACACAATGACCCTGCCACCTGGAGTGAGAAGCTCTCCTCCAACGTCATACGTCGACCCGGCGTTTGCTTGATAAACAGTTCCGCCGATGGTAAGCAAGGGCGCAGGGGTAATTGCGGCAGGTGACAAGTCTGCTGCTTTGCCGTTCACGACAACTCGCGTGGCTCCTGGTGCTAAGCTGATCGTCGTGCCTGCTACGATTACTTGGCCGCCAGGGGTGAGCACCGACCCGCCGATGTTGAACTGTGTGGCAGCGTTCGCCGTGAAGACTTGTGAGCCAACAGTGAGGACTGGGATGTTTGCTCCACCGCCGGCATTGGACGATGCGCCAATGTTGACTGTCGAACCGCCAATGACCACGCTGTCACCACCCGGGCTTACCGAGACTGGCGTTCCTTGAATGTTTATTGCCTGGCCACCAGCAGTCGCAGTCTGCCCGCCGATGGCTAGGCCACCCGCTGTCCTTGTTGCAGTGAGGACCGAGTTGCCGATCGTGAGCACAGGATTGTTGCTTCCTGAGCTCGAGCCCGAATTCGATCCACTGCCAGAGCCGGAACCAGAACTAGAACCGCCAGAGCCTGAGCCACCAGAGCCTGAGCCTGAGCCACCAGAGCCGGATCCGCCGCCTGGACCCGAGCCTGGGTTAGACCCAGAAGCAGGCACGTTCACGAAATTGCCACCTCCTCCAATCCCGGCAGCGATGGCGCTGGCAGTAGGGTCGTTATGTGGAAACGTCGCCTGAGCATTGCTGAGCACCTGAGCTGCATTGGTGGGCTGAGCTGCGCTGTTAATAGCAGAAATCACCCGGCCAATGCCGCCACCGCCCGAACCGCCGTTGCCGCCTGGCAACCTCGTGGCGGTGACAAGACCGCCGCTGAATGTAGCAGTGATGACTTGGTTGGTGTCAGTTTTCGCGACAGGAATCTCCAGAGTTATGTCGCTGCTTTCTTGATGCGCAACGAATGGAACGATAGTCTGCTCCTCTTGTGGTGTATCTGTCGCACGATTTCCTCCATCTCCGTCCGTGTTCCCGCCGATCTGCACTGTGACAGGAGGCTGAGTAGTCTTGGTCCTCGTTGGGACAAGCAATATCGGATCGGAAGATTCGACGCGAGGTGCGAGAGACACCCAAGTTGTTCCAGCCTGAGTTGGTGAGCTCTGCAGGGTTGAGAGGCCAGATGGGAGAGTTGCGGTTGGGGTCTCAAGTCCAGTCTCTGATGATGCGACTTGAGCTGTAAGCTTTCCAGCAGCGACTACGACCTTTTCAACGAGGACGACAACAGTCGGCGTGGCGGCGAAAGTTCCCAGTGATACACTGGATAGCGACGCGACTGAAGCGCCTGAGTCGTCAAGAGCCTCTAGTACTGCAGCCCGCAACTTGCCCTTGGTGAGCAGACTGGGCTGAGGATCATCATCCTCATATTCAAAACTTGCTGGCTCAGAGAGATTGTAGATCTGCGTGGTTTCAATGCAACCGGGTGCGCCATCTCGTCGACGACCTGGAATTTTGCTAACAATCTCGTACTGTGAGAAATGCACAAACGCAGTACCGACCTTGTATGTGTTACTCGAGTTGTTGCCAACCGTGGCGGCAGCAGGAGTCGGTGTAGTGACAACGTCCGGTATTGTCCCAGTAGAGCTTGTCTGGTTGATAGGCTTGAACGCCGTCTGTTCAACCGTGGTCGTTGCAGCTGCGACAGGCGTTGGAGTACTCCAACATGTGTATTCGAGCGCATACTCCGACCACTGAGTATTGTAGGCCGTGGCTGAGATGCATGTTGGGTCCGCTAAAGCAGAGGTGACGTTGAGTGTCGTGGTGGCTGGCAAAAGCGTCCACACTGTTGAGCTGCCATTGCCGTTGGACTGTACCCAGAATGTCGAATCGACTTGAGTATAGGTCTGAGGGTACCAGTAATCCATGGACGCATTCAGGACGTTCAATGTTGCTCCCGAGCAAGTCCAGTTCGTAGGCCGAGGCGGGCTCAATGAGGGCCGTGTTCCTGAACCGTAGTACACTGTTGGGCCGTTACTACCTGCTGGTGGTTGTTTCGACGGCGTTGAGACTGGATAAGGTGCTGTTGGCCCATTGCTGCCTGGAAAAGGCGGCTTAGGATGTGCAGTTCCGAAAGGAGGCCCCGGCGCCTGAGTATCGTTGCTGTTGGATGATGGAGAAGGGCCTGAAGGTCGCAGCGGTGCTGTGCCTGCTGTGCCTGGGCCAAGTACTGCACTCTCATTCGCCGGTAATGACGAGATAGGCTCGTACGAGAACGCATGTGTTGGCTCTTCACGGCTGCTGTTCGATGAACTTGACCCCGAGGATGTTACAGCTGGATTGAACGAAACTGTTGGGACCTCGCTCGTGCTCAGGACCGATTCTGCTTCTATGCGACTGCTGTTTGACGTAGCCGGCACTGATTCGCTCCCATACTCGGTGATCGCAACAGGTGAAGTGGTCTCTGTAGAGCTTGTAGTGCTCGCACTCGATGTCGATGCCGATATCGTTACCGTCGTCGAAGAGGGTAAATCGCCTGTCAAGAGCGGAATAGGCCCTCCTTCTGTGCTGTTGAGACCTCCATATGGTCTCTGGTGTCGAAAAGGCCCTCGACCCGGTCCATTGAATATGTCCGCCGCAATGCCTGTACCTGCGAACCCTAGCAAGATGCTTGCCGCGAGCGGCACCATGATAGAATCGGCGAGTGTTCGAAGCGACTGTGTTTATACCGCCATGAATGAACATGCAGCTAGCAATGCCGTGAAGAGCGAACGACGCCGCAAAATCAATAGCGGACCGTAGAGTCGGTGCTATAGGAAGAACTGGAAACGAATGCGTGCAAAGATAGTACAACTTACAAGTCAGGTGGTCGGAGGCAATCGCAGAGAAGAACAAGCTGAAGGTTGAGGCGTGCGGTTGCTGCTTGATCGGCGCCATCGTTCGAGGCGTGCCTCGCTAGCAGGCATCATGCAGGATCCTCGCGTGCTCTCAAGACTGCTTGGTTGATTCCTTCGGAGTGGCTGTCGGAACACCAGCAATCCTGAACGGGACAAGATATCGAGCGCCGCCGGCATGTGGCATCAGTTCACGATTTGATATCGTACAGTATATGTGTGCCTTGCTTGCCAATGTGCTCAATTGGGTGCAGAAGCGGACCTTGCATGAACTTGTCAAGATGTTGTGTTGCTCTCATCACCAAGATTCGGGAGCGTCTGGAAGCTCGAAATGGCACTACGGTCCGGTAGCACTGCATTAGCGTCCAGATGCGGCGAGTGCGCTGGCTGGCAGAAGCCGGGGGTGCCTGGGTGTTCCGTGTTGCGAACAGATCTAGACGAGCTCGCGCAGAGAGTTCTCCTCAAGCTCGGGCTTTGCAGCTGAGACTTGCGTCAAGCCAGTCAGCGGGTTGCATGAGCAGATTAAGTTGTTGTCATGAAAATGCATTCACCGGTGAAGAAGGAAGTTGGTGAGGACGGGAGCAGCAGTAATGCTTCATCAAACGCCGATGCCGATGAGAGTGTGTGGTGAGAGGAGAGTGTCGGCCGCGGAGTACGACGACGGCGGAGGCTGGAAGGCATTCCTTTGAAGCGTTGTAGACACCTCATTAGTCGTAGCGTGTCGTGTTGCTGCCGCCTTCTTCTCCTCGGACTCCTTCAGCATCATCGACATCTGCGATGTCACTGCTGGGCGTTGAGTTATGGTGAGTAGGAAGAGAGTTCGCGAGTGCGAAGGCAGACGGCAAGCGGGTCCGGACTTCGCCAGCAGGATTGTTATATCGAAAGACGACGTGAGCTTGTTGAGGGTATGGAATCAGGATCAGCCAAGACTGCTATAGGCTGTCGTGCGCAGATCGTCTTGGTTCAATGGGGAAGTTCCTCTCCCATTCGTATGGGCTGCGCATGGAAGGAGCTTTTGGTTGCAGCGCATCAGGTAGAGGTGCTGTAGCAAGATGCAGTAGCGGACGCTCGCCACGTACCACGCTGAGGGATACGAGCAAGCTGCCCAGTCGTTGCCTTGGAGAAGGAGCCTGCTCTTCCGCTCGCTTCGGTGAGGAGATGCTTGGCTCGCGAGTCCTCAGCCTGCCAAACCTGCCTGTCCTGACCACACTCCTCTTCCTGCGGGTGGCTGTCTGTGTGCCGAGAGTCAGCCCTCGCCAACCCATCCCATCCATCCCGTGCGCGCGGCCGACCTGCGCTCTGGGCAACGCAACGCGCCTCCGCCGAAACGGCTGCGTTGATTCCCCATTGCTGTCTCTCCGTGTCGCTGTCGCTGAATGTTGTTGTCTCTGTGAAGCATGCGGTCTGTCTGGTCTGAAGCAGGTGTCGTCCGCCGTCGATGAGACAAGCTCGTGGCATCCCAGCAGCCCGGCAATTGACCTCCACTTGGGCCATCTGAGGCATCTCAGGCATCATGAATCAACTCCTCAGGCGCATGCTCTTGCTCCCAAGCACGCTGCTCGCCTTCGCCCTTTCCCACGCAAGCGCACTCGATCTCCATCTCGATCTCGAAGCCCGCGATGGCAACAACACGCTTCCCTCTCCGATCGCCATCCATCCGGACCAGAATTGGGATGGCATTGATGGGGAGTGGTCTTCATTCACCCTAAGAGTTGGAACTCCTCAACAGTTTGTGCGGACGTTTGTCTCATTCGCATCATATCAAACATGGGTGGTACTACCGCAAGGATGCGCCGCGGCCGCGAATGTGGACAGCTGCTCCGAGTCAAGAGGCTGGACATTCAATGAGACGGCCTCCACCACCTTCGACAGGGTGGGCATATATGACCTGTGGATTGAAAAGAATCTCAACTACTCGGGGAATGCCATCTACGGCTACGACGTGGTTGGTCTCGGAGGCGAGGGCGAGGAAGGTCCTACTTTGAAGAACACGACTGTAGGAGGACTGGCTGTTGAAGATTTCTATCTGGGTGTATTTGGAGTGAATCCCAAGCCAACCAACTGGACATCCTTCGACGAAGGCGCACCGAGCTACATGACGCAGCTCAAGCAGCAGAATCTCATCCCCAGCGTATCTTTTGGCTACACGGCAGGAGCAAAGTATCGATCCACCGGCGTTCTTGCTTCATTGACTTTGGGAGGATACGACACCTCCAAGTTCGTGGACAACAACTTGACATTTGCCTTTGCCGCGGACAATGAGCGCGACATTGTGGTTGGGATACAGTCCATCACCACACCTTCCCAAATCGAGTCATCACCGACTGCCACAGAACTTCTTCCGTCAGCAGTATATGCATACATCGACAGCACGGTCCCAGAAATTTGGCTCCCTATAGAAGCCTGCCGAGCGTTTGAGCTCGAGTTTGGACTCGTCTACGACAACGATACTCAACTATACCTTGTGAACGACACCCTACATGACGAACTCCTGGCGCGCAACGCTAGTGTATCATTCTTTTTCGGACAGGGAACCTCTGGAGGGTCGACCGTTGAAGTCACACTCCCTTACGCCTCATTCGATCTCACAGCGAAACCTCCGTACAAGAACATTGAAAACAAAACCCGCTACTTTCCCTTGCAGCGCGCTCAGAATGCCACACAGTACACTCTCGGACGAACCTTCCTCCAGGAGGCTTACATCGCCGTAGACTGGGAGTCGCAACAGTTCAATGTCTCTCAAGTGAACTGGGATCAGTCGTTGCAACAGAACCTGGTAGCCATCATGCCTGGGGAGAAAAGCACTTCGTCAGGTAGCTCCGGTTCGTCTGGAGATAGCCAGTCGTCGTCAAACAGCCTCTCTGGTGGCGCAATTGCTGGAATCGCTGTCGGTGCCGTAGCTGCCATGGTCCTCCTCGCCCTACTCCTCACCTTCTACTTCCGTCGCAAGAAGCTTGCCGCAAACCGAAGATCAGAGAATGAAAAGCTCACAGAAGATTCTTCCACCCTCGCAGGCACTTCGGTCGGATTCGGTCGAAACAACAGCTATCGCAAGCCAGAACTCGACGGAACCTCTGCAGAAGCTCCCCACAAGCGACTGCTATCCGCGCAATCTACCGTACCGGGGACACCCGGAACACCCAACTCCCTGAACAGCCCCGGCTACTTCATGAGCGTAGCCGGTATGTCCAGCGCACCATCAAGTCCCTCAGCAGGCGAGGGCACACACTCCAGCACCCAAAGCGGACAACTCCTATCGCCTTTCTCCGCCTCAGTCAGCGAAGCCGACAGCCGAGAACGACAAGTCTATGAGATGCCCGGTGACATGCCCTCAATCGGTGAAAAAGATGGCCGAGCTCTCAGTGAGAAGGAAGTCATAGCGAGAAGAGAGATGGTTTATAACGGCGTTTCACCTTCGACGCCGACAAACTCTTCGTCACAGTACTCGAGGGAAGGTTTGCGAGAGCCGAGGAGGATTAATCCTGAGGATGTTGTGGAAACGGGACAGAGTGTTGAGCCAAGGGATTTGACGCAGCATCAGAGGTTTTCCTTTGAAGGAAGTGGTAGTGAGCGGGAGTTGTATGAGTGATCTCGCTCCTTTTAATCTTTGACAAATTTGTACAGGGTAGCGCGGCGTCTGGAGTAAGATTGATTTGATGGACAACAGAACTATTATTTCTGAGAAGTACGCTTGATTCGGACCCGGAAGCTAATCTGGCTACGTAGTGACGATACAACATACAGAATTTCACACATCCCACACAATGCAATAGATCTCTCCACAACTCTCGTCATTGCACTCAATGCAGTGGGATGGATGACAGCAGAGAGCACGCGAGCAGTGGTGCAAAGCGGTACCTGCGTCTGTGATGAAGCCAAGCCTCGAACTTTGATCGATGATGTTCGCTTTCACTTACACATGAATGACATCACTGTAACAAAAGTACACCTTGAAGGTCATTAAGTTGTTAAGAGCTCAAAAAGGCATTGAATGAATTCTTCTTTCCTCTCACATACATACAACATCCGAAATCTGTCTAAGAGGATTGAAGAGCACAACACTACAACGCCATCCATACCAACCAAACCCACCGCATCTATATCTACACCCACATCAATCCAACATGTCCACCCGACCCAACCCCCTCGACATCGCCGCCCAAGCCGAACGCGACCTCAACTCCCAACAAGCAAAAGGCAACACAACCAGTTCAAACGTCAGCGATTCAGGTAAGACACGTCCCTCTCCTTCCCCTCCCCGCCCTCCCCTCCCCTCCCTCTCGCTCCCCATCCATCAACTAACACCTCCAGTAAACGAATCCGGCATCGACTCCTCCGCAACAACCCGCTTCCCCGGCGCCGAAGTCCGCATAGGAGGCCAAGGAGCATCCTCCGACCGCGAAATCCCCCTAGACGAAGGAGGCTCGATCAACCGTGAGACAGGCAAGCCGACAAAAGCCAGAGATTTTGAAGGGGTCGGAGGACCAGAGGATAAGGCGGCGCTGGATCTGGAGAATAGGGGGGGAGACGATGATATCAGATCGAATATTCGACAGGGAGGGGAGACACGCCGACCTGGTGGTGGGGATTCAAAGGCGAGCCAGGGAGGAACTGGGTTCTCTACCTCATAAAACATGAAGCGTAGCTTCGGCGAAAACATAATGATTATTAATCTCCGATAAGAAGTCTCTTGAGCGATATGCAAAGGTGTAACTCCATCTATGAGCATCAGTAAGCTCTATGATACAATGCTTCCTACCTGACCATATCCCTTCCGTTTACCTTCCTTTCCTGATTGCCCCATTTCCTGTCGTCCCATTGCGTGTGTGCATCGCCATGCAGTGGCCCTTTCCCAAACGCCAGCGTCTGTACAGAAACGCGATGCAATTTCCCATGCCTAAAAGCGTTATACAAATTCTAAAAACACAAAACTCCCTCGCTTCGCTGAGCTCTAATAGTAGCTGTTTCTCTCGCGATGGCTTCGTACTGGTACATAAGCAGTCGGTGATGGTCGACTGCGACTGGGTCCAAGATCAATGGAGGAGATTTCCCGGCTCAGTGCGTCCGGACCGTAATCTTGCGGACTGTGCGACATGGGCACCTTTGGCGGCAAGCTCGGCGGTGCATAGGGGTTTGGGCTTCGCCTGCCCTCGTGGAAGCTACGAGAGTATTGTTGCTGCTCGTACGGATTGGGCACTGGGTTGTAGTTATCGTGGTTCCTCAGCGGCTCCATGGCCGGGCTCTTGGATGGCGACTTCTTGAACAATTTGTTGCGAGTAGCTGCTGCTGGCTGCATCTGCTGTTCCGGTTGATTTGATCCAGGCTTCATCCGCACATTGATGACCGTATCTTTCGACAAGCTTCGCGGCCCAAACTCCTTCTCTCGACCAAGTCCATATGTCTTAGTAGGTGTCTTCTTCTCCGGCTCTGGAGCCCAAGAGTCCACGGGGAGGTGGTCAGAGGGATCAATCTCCTGGCCATGCCATCCAACAATCGGTCCCTTTCGTGCCTCTACTTCAGCTCCGGGCGAGTTAGGGTTGTGGATGTCGAAGCTGTCGGGGGAGAAAGGAACGGCAGAACGACTGCCTTCTGACACGGACGGCCTGGGCGATACTGACTTTCGTGGAACCGAAGTCGACAGCGGACTTTGATCAGACGATTCGAACGCACGTACCGGAAACTGAATACTATAGCTGTTCATAGGCGCGGCCGCAGACTGACTGGGTGGTCTTCCTGGCTGTGGAGAGACAGCACGAGGCTTTATCAAGGGAGGTGCATCTCGTTGGCGGTAATCGGTCTGGTACGGGGAACGTCCGTCCAGTGACATGCCAGGGTCTTGCGGTCGATATGGGTTTGGGCTCCTTGGCCGTGGCAGTGGATTGGGACTCCTCGCACGCGGTACCTCTTGTGACAACGGATGAGGTTGCCGTGAAGGCGTCCCATAAGGTTCTGCAATGCTTCTACGGCCTGGAGCTGACCGGTCGTAGGGAGCGGTCCTCGCATACGGTGATGGGGAACCCTGCGCTGGAGAAGAGAGCAAGTTCGGAGTCGAGTGATGGCTGCCAGTGTATGGAGAAGAGCTTCCATAATCATCGAAAGACCGCCCCCGCGCTGGCGGGTCATGACTTGGAGGTGTCTGCTGTCCGTAGCCACGCTCAATGCTCTGGAGAGGCGACGAGTTCGGCACGTACTGCTGTCTAGCTGAGGGAGGGGTGGTTCCATATCGTGACGCTGGTGGGGCATACGAGTGATTGCGTGGCACGCTCATACTTTGGGGCACGGCAGGTGAGCTCTGGCTGTGCATTGGTGGAGGTGGTGGAGGAGGGCTGTCCATCTCCTCTTCCACGTAAGCTTGCTTATCCGAATAAGCCCCACCGTACTCATCTTGCCAGCCAGGTGGCATATCGTTTCTCCTCTGACGCATGTGTTGATATTGATAGTCAACATCAGGAATGGGCTCAGGATAGTCCGTATGAAGCTGGTAGCTATCATCGTATGTCTGGGGCCCCGGATGCTGAGGTACAGCAGGCGCTGAGTTCGAATGTGGAATACCAATATGGCTCATTGGTCTCGCTTGCGGGTGACTCTGTTGTCGCTGCGCGTATCGTGGTTGCGTAGGTAGCGAGCCTCGAGATCGGTTGCTTGGAGCAAGTTGTGGCAGGAAGTCTGGTTGCTGCGGGATGGGCTCATGGGGATCGTAATGCTGTGGATCTGAATGCTGATCGTATTCGCCATAGTATTGGTTCGGGGGCGTCTCGAGCTGTGGCTGCGGTGCAGGAGAGTGTCCCTGAGACAGCGTTCCCGGTTGAGGCTGAGTGTATAAAGTGTCTGCTGAGTGGGGGTAGTTGAACGTCTTTGGCGGCAACGAAGCTGCTCTCGGCGGAGTGCTGTAGTCTCGAGGACCATGCTTCGCTCGTCCAGGAGGAGCTCGATCCGGTATGACAACGTCCGTCGTGACAGGAGCGTTCGGGTTCGTGGGTAGAGGTCTCCGTTTCACTTTAGGCGCCAGAGTCCCATACTGCTGCTTCAACTCCTCGGCCATGGATATGCTCTCCGTCGCGGCCTCTGTCCTCTCCCTTGTATCGTAGTATGTCAACTCGAATCTGAGCTCGCCAGCGTATTTGCCCTTGCAAGTCAGGCCCTGCCAAAGATCGCTCTTGCCGCCGCCAGGTACTACAACACCTCCTAGATCAACCCAAGCCTCGCCAACAAGATCGGTCCTCTTGTCCTCGCTGAACACGGAGATCTTGAGCTTGTAGTAGTCGGGAGAATCGTGAACGGTAAATCGCAGCTCCTGGTCCCTGTATCACTGTCCGTTAGCCATGTCTCACGGCGATGCCATCATTTGGAACTCGACCTACCATCTCGGGGTTTGTCCTCCTCGCTTGTCCGTCTCCGTCTTGCGGGCCTCTTTGCCGAGTCGAGCAGCACAGTAGGCGCTCTGCTTGCCCATGGTCCTCCTATTAGGCAGGTTCCTTCCTCGATCTATAATGACAACCAGTGTTCCGATCTCAGGACCATCGACGGTCATGTCGGCGAAGATGCCGGCGGCGTGGGGTCCATTGTTGGCCATCTTGGAGCCCATGATGACCTGAAGTCACCACTCGTCCAAGTATCTCAGCGAAGAGGGCCAGACTCGAGGTGTTCGTGGTGGTGGATGAGAGAATGTCCGTGGATCGACAGCGAGGCTTGGTTTGTTGACGCGCTCCCAGCTTGGCGCATCGCGAGGGAGACGGAACTCTAATCTTTGGCGAACATTGGTCGAGCGTTGGAAGTGAACGAGTGACGAAGTTTGGGTGTATGCAACTGTGAAAGTAGGTAAGATGGGCTATGCAGTGTCACCACGAGTGACTGTCAAAGTGAACATCAAAGTACAGAGAGAGCTTCGCGTTGTTCTTTGAGCTGCGAGCTGCCCTTGCAAATGTGGCGGGTCAGCAAAGCCGAGCATTGCGACAACGAGGTTGGGAGCCCCACTTCACGCATCCCTGTGCCTTCTCGCACCGAACTGTTGGAACTTCGATCGACAACTTCATCATCGCCCTATCGATTGTCTACAGCACACATTCACATGCCAGAACTACTGGGCTTGAGCAACGGCGCTGTGTGAGTACGCATAACGGTGTCGTTGTTGTGGGCTTCGAGACAAGGCAGGAGAACAACACTTCCTTGGGCAGCCTCTGTGTCCGCAGTCCAGCATCCCATGTAAGGCGAACATATGCTAAGCAGGGACACAGCCTTGTGAATGGGACATTTCGTCAGTCTTCCGCATCACCATTTGGGCTGTTCAGATCACGGCAAGACACTAGAATTGACGCCCAAGGATCGAGAGCCTTCGATAGCTCACGGCTCGTATTTTATTGAAACAAAAGAAATCATTGCTGCCTGCCTGCATGCATCTTGCGAATATGAAATGAACTACAGTCCAGCTCGTCGATGAACACCATGATGTACACCCCAATCTTGCCTCTTAGAAAGTTGTCTCGAAGATGTACTGTTCCCGCCTGCGCAAGTCGCAAGAAAGGGATGCGCCTCCGTGTTGAAGACCCACTGGGACAGGTCAATCACGCTCGGGTCCGAGAATGTAAGGTAAAGGTATTTGAGGACCTCTGCGAAGAAGAATCTGCAAAAGCTAAGTCAGTGGAATGCTAACAACAACTCGAACATGATGACCCACGAATCCAAATTATCACTCATGCTCCCTCCATACGGCATGTCAACGTTGTTGATTGCTGCAAAGGCCTGAGGCGTCCTTGCAGTATTGTTGATAGCCTTGAAGATTTCCCAATTGTAGTCGGCCCATCTCTGATCACCAGTAACACGAGATGCGTAGAAGACACTCTCGAGGGGCTCAGGCCGGGAGAACCAGTTCTCGACACCGGCTGGGATGAAGAAGCCTCGCTTGGCCGCGTTATTGATGGCAGCAGCGTCATTCTTGCTTGCGTCATCGAATGTCTCACCATTTTCGTTGAACCATGACCAAGCAAGTGGACCAAGGCCAGTGGTTGATGACTTGTACAGGTAGTAGCATCCATAAGTCCAGTTTGCCCCTAGCTGCGTGATATCAGGCCTATCAAGAAGGGCTCCACCTAGCAGCCAATTGCCTCCTGCAAAGCATGAGAAGTCATCTGCGAGATACTCGATTGTGCCATTATTCCGAAGTCGAGAGACGAAAGTCAGATCGGGGAAGCCCCGAGGGTGTACAGCGATGTTATCGATTGTTGACTTGGTAGCGTTGAGCCAGAAGTCCTTGTACTGCGTTGAGGTGTCCGTCACAGCGTACTGGTAGTACTTTGGCAGATACTCCAGGAATGAATCAACTCCCGCCTGCCAACCACCGTTGCGTGTGATCATCTTGCCAGTGTCGCTATCGAATTGAGTGCCGACCAAGCCAGGATACACCGGGGGAGGATCTGAGTTGATAGCGATTCCATTGGCCCTTTCAGTCAGCTGGCGGTAGGTTTGATTACCTGTCAGATCAGAAAGCCGGCCCCATTCCAGGACAAACGTTCCCAAAGATGCAGTGTTGGTAGAATTGAAAGTCTGGTTTGTAGATCGCATGGTGTATTGCCCGGGAATAGGCGCATTGCTCGTGAAGTTCTGACTGGCGGAAGGCAGGCCACTGGGAGTACCGAATGCGTAAGCCAGCTTATCCGCAAGAATCACAGCTTGCTTGAGAAGCATGTCAGTCTGGTTGGATCCATAGTTGCCAAATTGACCACTGTTAAGCAAGTCGTATGCTGAAATGAGCCCGCCGAGATAGCGAATGTTCGTCTCTGCACTATATCAGCACACAAGTCCAGCACGATATCTCGCATTCCTACCAAATACGCTGACTCCCTCCGGATTGTCCGTGGAGTCTATGGAGAAGTCTATTCGGGCAGTGAACTCCAGCATCTGCTGCACGATGTCCGTGAGCCCCATAATGATCGCAGTATCAATAGAGTCCACAATGGTCAATCCCCATCCGTATCGGCTATTCGACCCATTCAAGCTCAGAGGCATGAGCTCGTCAAAGCCATTTGCATACCGAACGTACGCATTCCACCCATGGTAGAACGCCTCTACGACAGCATTGGCCTTGGCCGAGTCACCTCTTCCAGTCTTTGACTGCACATTCTTGCAATTGCCTCCCAGCGTCCCCGTCGGTTTTGGCGCGTTCGGATTCGGAATCAACGTCCTCGTGATGGTCGTCGGCTTGGGCGGCAGTTGCTGGTTCGGCGCATCGACAGCAGGTGGTCCGTTGGGATTCGGCGCTGGCGGGGTGGTGCCCGCTCCCTGGGCAGCCTGAGTAGAGTAGGGAGAAAGACCATCGAGGTTTGCATTGTTCACAGCAGCGACTGCTGCTACGAAGAGCGAAACGAGCGACAAGCGAGCGAGCATCGCTTTAGATGAATGACAGGAAAGAGAGCGAGCAACTTCCTACCTGAGGACCAGCTGTAGCTCACCATCTCTTCGCGAGGCAGGCATCCGGTCCTTTTTGCTTCCTCCATCCGGCATCTGCGACTGCAATCTCTATTCCCCATGGGCAGCCCTGTCCGGACCAGGGCGGCCGTGAGGGTCTCATAGCTCATGGACGTGCATGCCTACAGCGTGAGAGCAGTCATCCAGTCGTAGGTCTTGTCATCTCGAATAGAGACGTCTCTCACCAGCATACCCTCGAGGATGAGATGAAAAGCCCAGGCACAGGTTGGAGGGAGAAAGCTTGTGATGATGTTTGAGAGATGGGGAGAGGAGTCAAGTACTGAAGTGCTTGGGTCGGCTTCTTGGCACCCATGATGGACGACACTTCTCTCAACTCAACCATCAGTGTCACGACACAACAACATCATCCTCTGATAAGACGCATCACGATGCCACAGCTTCTTGCGGGTATCGTGTGTCGCCATGCAGTGCAGTACGATCGACGTGGCCGACAGCAGTGGCTCCTTCAGCTCCGATAACACAATGCCGCTTCGGAGTAGAAGCACGGAATGAATGCCAGGCATCAATGGTAGTATACAAGCAGTCTTTTTTCATTTCCCCTTTTCGAGCGGTCTACTGTTGACCTGCTACATTATGCAAAATGTCTTCAACAGCGACAGAAACCATACAGCTCACTGAGCTCAGCCAACCTCTTCGCACATACCAAGCTCAGAAACAAGAACAGCTCACTCTTACGGATCCTGTCGAATCAACCACAGACGACACCGCAGACAACTCAACGAACGACCATGAATATCCCAGAGGTCCTAAAGTCTACCTCATCTACCTATCAATAACTCTTGTCCTTATTCTTGGCGGCCTGGATGCAAACATCTTGGCCACAGCACTACCTTCCATAACGGACCACTTTCATACCATAGCAGACATCGGCTGGTATTCCTCAGCCTATCGGCTCTGCTCCTCGGCGTTCCAGTTCCTATTCGGCAAGCTATACAAGCTGTTCTCGATCAAGAAAGTATTCCTGATCTCACAGGTCATCTTCTTAGTCGGCAGCGTGTTGAGTGCCGCGGCGCCTAATTCCAAAGTCTTCGTACTGGGAAGGGCAGTGACAGGTCTGGGCACCAGCGGCGTGATCTCAGGCTGCTTTGCCCTGGTGGTACAGATGTTGCCATTGCGACAAAGGCCTATGGTGACTGCAATCCTCTCCGCGGTTGAGAGCACAGCGACGATAGCCGCTCCACTGCTCGGGGGCATTCTGACTCAACGCGTTGGATGGAGATTCTGCTTTTGGATTAACCTCCCCATCGGAGCTGTTGCATTTCTAACAACACTCATTTTCCTCCAAGACCTGCAGGAGAACCAAAGCCACTCCATGACCTGGCGAGAGATCCTCAAACAGCTCGATCTAGTCGGCAATATCGTCTTCGTCCCCTCTCTAGCCAGCCTCTTCATCGCCCTCTCCTACGGCGGCGTCAAATACGCCTGGTCCAACCCTCGAATCATCATATGCTTCATCATCTTCACCCTCCTCCTCACCATCTTCATCATCGACCAATACATCAAAGGCGACTCAGCAACAATCCCACCCCGAATAATTCTCAACCGCAACGTCCTAGCCGGCTTCCTCTTCGCCTCTTGTACAAACTCCACAATGTCCATCCTAGAATACTACCTCCCAACATACTACCAAGCCGTCCTGGGCTACACCCCCGCAAAATCAGGATATATGATGCTCCCCATCCTCGTGGGGTTCATGATCGCCGCCCTCATCCACGGCTCTGGCACGAGTATCGTGGGATACTACACGCCTTTCATGATCACCGCTTCTATATTAATGCCCATCGCTTCGGGGCTCATGACGACGCTAGGCACGACAGCCACCTTTGCCAAATTGATCATGTATTCTGGCTTCGCTGGTTTCGCTGGCGGAATAGGATTCCAAGCTCCTCAAGTTGCCGTACAGACAATCCTTCCCAGAGATGACACGACTCTGGGAATCGCAGTTATCCTTTTCGCTCAAGCATTCGGTCCAGCGGTTTTTGTTGCTGTCGCGCAGACGATTTTCACGAGTCGATTGAGTGCGAACCTGCGGCAATTGGCGCCGGAGTTAGATGCTGGGAGGATTGAGGATATGGGCATGACGCAGTTGAGGTCAAGTTTAGGAGAGGGAAGTTTATCAAAGGTAGTGGAGGGATTTGATAAGTCATTAAGTCAGACGTGGTATTTGGCTGTTGGGCTGACTTGTTTGACGATGGTGGGGAGTCTGGTGATGGAGTGGAGGAGTGTGAAGGTGAAGCAGAATTAATAAGATAAGGGGAAGATCGGAATGCAATATGTCATGTACATGCTCATCATCCTATCCTTGTTGGTATTTTATCCTTGTGTCCAGTATCAGAATACTGGTAGTGAGACCTGGAAGATTCTTTGCCGAAACCTCCATATCATTCTCCAGTGTCCATGTTACGTTGCCCCAGGGCTGGCATGCAATCTTGCTAACACTCGAAGGCAACTGCAGTTGAACCGCTCCAGAGCTAGAATTAGACGCCGTATTGGCGACCGCGATCATGATCTGGTCTCCTGAATACCAATACGCTGCGTCCAAATCTCCATCAGCTCCGGGGTCAAGAGGTGTCGGATATCCATCAAGCAGAAAGTGAGCGACATGCGGCGCAGTAACAACTTTTGTCATCGCCCCATGAGCTGCGTTCAAGATATCCGAAGCCGGAAAGGTCCAGCTCATAATCGCCTTGGCTTTATGGTTGAAGCTGATGATCATCATGACCCAAGTCTCCTCAGGAGTAGGATCCCGCAGCCAGTATGATTCCCCATGGAACGCTTGCAGGACACTCCAGAGCGGCTTTTCGAATGTTGGAAGCCAAGATTGGTACGTATCGAGCGTATCGAGACGCATGCTCACATCCGTCAAAAAACCAATACAATTATCACACCCACAATCTCCATACGTATCATTGACAGTCGTATTGAACTTTCGACTAAAAGTCGGATCAATGCTCACGGGATAAGCATCTTGCATGATGTAATCCGTCCCAGTCGTGTACTCCTCAAAATAATAATTCTGACAATTCAAGACCAACCCAGTCGGATGATAAGGATCCTCCTTCCTCAACAAATCGTACGCCAGCTTGGTAGAATTGAGCGCATACTGCCATCCATCCGGTTCATCCGCGGTATACCAGCTCAGCAGATTCGATCGGTCCTTGATGAGTGGGATTTGCTCCACCACGGATGATAGGTTCAGGTATGAGCCGCGCATGTCGTATTGATACCAGAGATTCAGAGAGTCCATCCAGTCGAAGAGGAAGGTCAGATCGCCGTCTGTGAATGCGCAGACGGGATTGATGGCGTTGAACCCGAAGTCTTTGTACGCGCTGACGTTTGCAAGAGAGTAGTTGAGATAGTCGCTGCAACTGGTGTAGAACCCGAATGGAAGAAGGGGCGTGAACGTGTAGTTTGTTACATTATTGGCGACCAGCATGCCGCCATGCAGGTTGTCTATTTTCACAGTACTACCATTGTTTTTCGCCGGAAGATAATACAATCCAGTCGTAGCCCGGTAAGTTGGACTGCTCCGTCTGTTCTTGATGGTCCCAGTGAGATTGACCTGGTACGGCTCCATTCGCGGCTTCAAATGGTTCAGGTCGAAATTGAACATGGTTCCCGTAGTATTGAAGAAGACCTCATCCGATATGCAAGGTCGCATGAGACCTTCCACATGTACTTCAATCTCCAGCTTGTTGGTCATCGGCCTCGAAAGACTCTCCGGTAGTTCATCTCCACGAATATGCGATAGTTCAGCATCGACAATGATCTCTGCCCTTCGCTCACTGCTGTCGTAGATACTGTGTCTTGGCTGTATTCGGACATCAAGCAGTAGACTTGGAGATGGCGAGGGAGGCTCCAGCTGACCTCCCGGATTGAAATTTGGTGATCTGTTGAAATGTAAGTCTTTTGGTAAGTGCGTACATCGCCATTTAGATAGTCACCCTGCATAGTACGGTTTGCCACACCACCTAGGTAGGTTTGTATGACTTCCAGATAGCCCTCCAATTTCCGTCGCCGTTGTCATCGGGACGGACTGCGCATCGATAAGCCGCAACAGCAATAAGACTGTTGCAAGCCATGTTGGCAGATTTCGAAAGATCATCGTCACAAACACAGCCAGTCGCTTCTGTGTGTTCGATTCAGGACAGCATTTTCGAGGTCTCAAAACGGACAGAGTTGTAGCCACGCAGATGTCTCGGCGAGGTTACATCCCGGTCTGACGAGGCAGAAGCCGTGGTAGTATGGGATCAGCCTTGATAGCAACCCCAGTGATCGACGCAGGTCCGCACTTTGTTGGCCGCTTCAGAGACGGCAGGGACGGCCAAGCATAGCACGGCCAAGACACCCACGCTTCAACTTTCAAAGTACATTCAGATCAGTGAATCAAACAGTGCCTAAAAGGCTGTGGTTCGAAAACTTTCTATTCCACTAATACAAAGGCCCAGGCACATGCGCTAGCGTCTGTGCCAAAGCCAGCAAAGCAACGTTCAATGTTGCTTTTGGATATTCTCAGTCTCCTCCACTGGTACGTGTTCCTATCGTACAGTCATCTCATGCTCAGTAGCGCCGTTGCTGTTGGCCTCCTCTTCCGCCTTGGTACCCTCCTCGATACCCTCCTCCGCCATAACCCCGATCGTAACCTGATCCTCCTCCGTAGCCTCCTCGCGGCCGCGATTGGTACCCTCCATTTTGCTGGGGCGGCTGGTAGCGATCGTTGTATCCTCTCTGCGGCGGGTAGCCTTGTGGAGGTCCTGGAGGATAGCCTTGTGGCATGGGCGGTGGGTAACCTCTTGGAGCGCCACCAGGAGGTGCGAATCCATGCTGTGCGGCCTGCTGTGCGAGGTGAGGTGGTAGATTCGCGAACGCGTCGGCTGCTCTACCAGCGTACGGATCGTGGGGGCCAGAATCCGGTGGTCCCCTTCCGTAACCTCCATTCGCACCATACCCATTGCCCTGCCCTCCTCGGTTGTCGTACCCATTGTGATGTCCATTGTCTCGAGCGGCGTAGTTGATTCGCCTGCCGTCGGATCGGTCGCCGTTTTGTGACAGCTGCACACCTCCGTGGCTACGGCCTGATCTCTCTGCTTTGCTTCGTGTTGCCTCGATGTCGTTGTAGTCGAGCACAGGGTCGTTGAATTTGACGCCAGGTAGAAGCATAGATTTGTGAACACTCTTGAGCACCGGCATGTGGTACGACACCTTCACACTCTCGTCGTTGTCCAAGGTAGTGAACTCATCTTGGTCACCGCTCTCGAATGGGAAGACAAGCTCCGAATTGGGAATGTATGACTCGTCTTTGGATGCTTTGCCGGCGAGACCCTCTGAGATCTTGCTGGGAATCTTAAATTTGGGCTCCCCAGCTTTCTTGCCGTAGAAGTGGGAGACCACTTCATTGTACAATGGATGCTTCGTGCTGAAGATGAGCGCTTCTTCCCCAAATCCATTTCTCCGGTGTTCGTCCTCGGTGAGCATCGGATACTTCGTCGCCATGGCATCAAGCAGCCTCTTCTCATCAATAAAGGGGAGAAGCGCGATACCTTGCCAGGCAAACTTCTTGCCATTCAGGTCGACTTCAAAGTCAACGGGGTAGAACTCTTTGATCGGGCTGTCGTCGTCCGTCATCAGCGGGTGGAAGACAGCCGGCAAGGTGTGATTGGAGGCAGCTGGCATGACACCCATCAGCTGCTCGTAAGGATGGAAAGGCTTGCCCTTTTCGAAGTTGACAACTTGCTTATCCATGGCCTTGAAGTCTGCCGCGAAAGGCGCATAGTGGTACGGATAGTACCACGTCCAGGACGGGCACCCTTGAAAGTAGTAGAGTAGCACCCAGCACAGGCCCTCAACATAGCTACGAGCGACCTTGTGGCGGAATTCGATATCATCTGGAGAGACATGGAACTTTTGTTCGTAGTATCGGCCCTGATAGCCGTCTTCCCAAAGCTTGACGGTGTCTTCTGGCATGCCATTCTCGTCATTGCTGGAGTTACCACCCAGATGACCTGATGTTCCGCGGTTCATGGGATCGGCAATCTCCTTGTTGGGCGTGTTGCGGCCCGGTGTTGATGGATCTGAATTGGCGTCGTCGGCAGCTTCGTCAATCATATCTCGCGTCCGCTTGCCCAATGCTGGAGCAGAGTCCGTACCATTCGACGCACCAGCCATCAACTGGTCGATCTCAGCTTTCTGGTTGTCAGATCCCTTCTTCGACGACATCAGCTTCTCCTTGAGCGCTGCTGCGGCCGATCTGTTATCTCCATTCGCCTTGCCACCAACGACATCGGCATGCGTCAGGCTAGCAGCATAACGGGGATCTGACATGGTCTGCGCTGCGCCGGGCGCAAAGGTTGGAAGTGCATTGGGGTCGGCAGCACCTTCACCTCTGATGATGCCACCTCGAGCGCCTCTGCGAACCACAGTCTCATCAAAGCCGCTCGGCGCACCATTGCTGGAGTAACGCGCACGCTTGTTTGAATTTCGTCGGTCCTGTTCCTCCCGGCGCTTCTGGCGTTCTGCAGCCTTGACCTCGGCCTCGCGGCGTCTCTTGAAGATGGCATCTTCCTGTTTGGCCAAGCCCTCGAGAATCACTTGCGCGCGCGCAAGATCTACATGGCCGTCTTTTGTGACATATCCGCCCATAATCGGGATATTGTCTCTCCAGATAGCAATCAACGTGTCGATACCGTCTTCTCGAATATCCAGTGACGGCAAATGTGGTAAGAAATCGTTACCGACGAAAAAGCACATGAACACCCAGTCGTCCAGAGCGCGTTCCAGATCAAATTGAAAGCCTTGATTGCGCACACTCATTTCCACGGCAAGATACTCTCGCAAGATGCCGACATGCAGCCAGATGAAGGGCTTCAATGGCTTCACGATTTTGTCTTCCTCTTTAGGCTTGACCAAACCTTGGCAATTGGCAGCAATGTGCCCTGGCTGGTTGCACTTCCTGCAATGCCCGGGTTTAGTGTCATTGGCAAAGACGTCCTCACGGAGCACGCGGAAATGCGGCTCGTGAGTGGCAAGTCCCAGCATGATCAAGTCAGCATCCAGCCCGTAGATGACATGTCTGTTCGTGTTAGCAAATGTTCGCGTGAATGTATTTACGTTGTATTTTCTCGACCAGCGAAAGCTAAGAGCAGAAGCGGCAAAGAGACAACATGGAAGAGCTTACCTCTCATTGGGATCGTGATCGGGCGAGCTCCTCTGCGAGCGAACGAAGTTCATGATCTTGTGCTCACCTTCACCGGGGACAGTGGCATCGGAAATTATGACCTTGATCTTCTCCCACGCAGGATCCGTGGTGATCTTGTAGCTGACCCAGTAACGGAGCGACGCAGCAAGCAGGTCCATGAATGGTGTGCCGGGGGTGATGGAGTTGGAATCCCAAGTCTTCTTAGGCTTTGAGTCCTCGCCATCACCGTCGGCGCTGCGCTCACCATTTGCGACCATGCGGGCGTAGAACTCAGCAGCTTCGCGATCTTTCTCCGCGGCATCCTGTGCACTGCGGAAACGCCTACTCCGCTGCTGATTCATCTTGGCACGCGGCGCGACACCATCGACCGCGATCATCAGCAGCTTGCGAGGGCGCACCATGTTCACGACGCGCTCAGTGTACTCGAAGATAGCAATCATCATCTCCTCTTCGTTGGCCGGCGGCGGCCTGTCCTCGGGATGCGAACAGGGATGCACGATGCCATTCATATCCAGATAGAGATTGTCCATTTCCTCGCCGTTTGGATTCGGCTTGCGCGCATCGATGGGGATCTTGGTCTTTGAGCCATCGTCGTTCTCCACCTCGGAGGGCAGCTCCTCTACGACGGGTGATATTATCTTGGGGTACTTCTTGCTGAGCCAGCGGAACAGCGCTGGAACACCCATGCTGGGCGGTTAAGGCTGTGAGCCTGCGTGTGGTGTAAGGATGTGGTGCGGTGGGAGGTGGGAGTAGTGGAAAGAGAGCGGAATGGCGAATGTCGCGTGGATGCGCCGTTCTTCAACCCGCTGCGCTCTTGTATCGCTGTCGGGCGGCGCCTGCTTCTACTCCTACAGAACGCGGTGTTCTTGTCGTCGCGGTGAGTGCGATGAGTCGGCCAGGCAGGAAAGGGGTTGACGATGCTGCCGGCGAGGTGGTGATGAGTTCGAAGGAAGGAGCAGCCCAGCGCAGTTTGCGAAAGCCCGGAGAGGGAAGCGGCGACGCGGACAGCCAGAGATCCCTGCGGCGGGATCTGCCGCACTCCAAAGCTTATTTCGAATCCCTGAAGAATGAAGATTGAGAGCTGTCCAGAGTCCGCCAAACAGACAACTTTCCATTCGCTTTACAATAATCATCCACCACTGCTACTGGACACATATACGTATAAGCATCGCGTGTCCCAGTCAGTGCGTCCAAAAGCCCCAGGACATGATACCGAGATCGGCCATACAATGAGATAGTACGAAGACTGCCTCCGGGCAGCGAACACCGACGATGCTCAAAACACCTCCATTGCAGACGGCGACTGCAACGATTGACACGCTATGCGGTCGCCTACAGTCTGCGACGCTCCTTGAGGACAGAAGAGCAGCTATCCTCGGATTGCGGAGTTTCGCGAAACAATATCCGGCTTCCGTAGCCAGCGGCTCACTACGCGAATTGATCGCAACTCTCAAACGGGATGGGCTAGGCGATGAAGGGTCAAACAAGAGCCAAGATGGCGAGGGAAGGCGAAGTCAGGAAGGAGGGGATGTAGACACGATACGCCTCATCTTGGAGACGCTACTCATGCTGTTCAACCCCGACAGCAATTCCCCTGAAGCCGGCGATGAGATCGCACTCTTCCTGGCAGATGAATTCTCCATGGTAGGCACATCCACATATCAACTGGGTATGATAGACAGAATAGCTAAGCTAATGCCAGCGCCAAGACAACATCCTGATGCTTCTGTCTTTACTCGATCCCACCAGCCCTTACGCCGATTACTATTCGCGCCTCTACTCTGTACAGCTGCTGTCCGCCATATGCGCGTCAAGACCCGATCGCTTACAAGAGTGTATACTGTCGGCACCGTTGGGTTTGTCAAGACTGGTAGGAGTTCTTGACGATGGGAGGGACGCCGTGCGGAATGCGGGCTTACTCTTGCTGGTCGATCTGACCAGTGGTGCGAATGAAGAGCTGCGCAAGATTGTCGCGTTCGAGGATGTCTTCGGCAAGACTTTCACGTTGATACAACTGGAAGGAGGCCTGTCTGAGGCTGGTATCGTCGCTCAAGACTGCCTAAGCCTCCTCGCGAATCTGATTCGGGGCTCGGCGAGCAACCAGACCATGTTCAGAGAATCGGGATGCGTGGCTCAAATGTCGCAGCTCCTACAGCAGTCCTTCCCGGCCGAGGATGAGATGCCTTTCAATGCTCAAGGGAGGGAGAAGGCCGCGTGGGGACTGCTCCAGCTGCTCAGGCTGTTCCTAGCACCGGGCGAAGCGGTCACTCCTCAGAACCAGACGGCTTTCTTCCGGGCTGGCGTCGCCCAGATCCTCGCAGACATGAGCTTTTCTGCTGCATTCCCTGCTGCAATTAGAGCATCCTCACTTCGAGCCGCTGCTGCTCTCATTGAATACAATCAACCCTTGCAGGCTCAGTTTGCGACAATGACAGTGGTCACTCCCTCCGATGCTGATCACAATGCTGAAGAGGCAAAGAAACATCCTCAGACAAATGGGACAGGGCCGAATTCCCGTGGTAAGAGCAGCGCTCGAGCCAGTGTGGAGAATCAGCGAACATACATCATCGAAGCTCTGCTAGACCTAGCTCTTGATCAAGCCCAGTCGGAAGAGCCCTTGCGAGCCGCAGCTTGCGGCCTGATACAAGCATATCTCCGAGGCCATGACCAGATTCAAGCGCATTTTCTCCAACGAGCTATTGCAGGCCACGCGGAGGGTGAGACAGCTGCGAACGTCCTTACAAGACTGTTGCATCCTCCTGAAAATGATGATAGTGGTGTCGTCTTTGCCTCGTGGATTGTTCAAGACCTTGTCGATGACAACGTCGATGCCAAGACCGCGCTCGTGGCTGTATCAGAGGGAAACGAGGAAGAAGGCGAAGACGTTATCACAGCCATACAGGCGCTGGGCTCGCAGCTCCAGGCTGGCCTTCAAACCCCGATCGATGCCAGGTTCGTGGCTGCATACATGAGCTTACTGACTACTATACTGTGGGACTTCGCACCTGGTGTCGATGACTTGCTTGCCGAAGGCTCTAGCTTGCTCCAGTCTCTCGTAGGCCTTGTCAAGACACCCACCGACCCGACTGTATCCGGTCTAGCCGCGGTTCTCCTCGGTGTCATCTACGAGTTCAGCACGAAAGACTCGCCGATCCCAAGAAGGACGTTGGCACCTCTCTTACAGCAGAAACTCGGACGGACTAAGTATCTGGACGCGCTTTTGCAGCTTCGAAGACAGCCTGCCATACGTGACTTTGACCTAGATGCCGAGTCTGATGAAGCTGGAGATGGCATGCTGAGCAAAGTCTACGTCGATCTTTTCACAGTCGAATACTCACGCCTGCGACGAGCCATTGACAAAGATCCGGGGGTCGAGGTGGTACCGGCATCTGCTGCGGAGTCTGGCGTGGATCGTGATGTCCTGGATGAGCTTCGACAGCAGGCACAAGCAGCAAAGGACGCAATGGCACAGGCTCAACAAGAAGCAATAGATACAAGGCAGAAAAGTGAGCAGGACCGTATGACGATATCGAAGGAGTTGCAAACGGCCTCTTCCGAAGTTGAGCGTCTTCGCAAGATCAACCAAGCCATGCAACAAGGCCACGAAAGCGAGATTGAGAAGCTCACGAGACAGCACGAGCAGGAAAAGCAGACTATCTCTACACGTCATCAACACGCCTTGAACAGTGCAAAGCAGGATGCAGAGCGAGGGACGCAGGCGAAGCTGCGAGAAAGAGACGCCGCTTCGGCACAAAAGATTCAAGAGCTTGAACGACGTGTTGCTGAACTCGGCAATGAGCATCGCAAAGAAGCGAGCGGCCACGCCAATGCCAAGCAGCAGCTCGAAAGTCTCACGACGAAACAGAATGAGCTCATCAAGCGGGAACGAGACCTCTCTAAGGAGCTCGATGCCTTGCGACAACAACAGAAAGCTACTGAGCAGAAACTGGAAACCGCACAGGAGCAAGCGAAGGCAGCCAACTCGAAGTTGGAAGTCGCCCGCAAATCTCTTGAGTCTCGTGGGGAAGAAGTCAGCAAGCTCACGTCGCAACTCGAGGAGCTTAAGAAGGACCTCAGCAGTCGCGACGAAGAGCTCAAGACTGAGCGTGCGGGCTTCGCGGAGCTAGAAAAGGAGCTGGAGACCGCGAAAGTAGAGCTTGAGGACGTGCAATCTGCGCTGAAAGATGCTGAAGCTGGCGACAAGGAGAAGCTCGCAGCAGCAGAGAAATCTGCCGCGGATGCGCTGTCCCAGGTCGAAGCGGCAGAGAAGAAGGTAGCGTCTTCCGAGAGCAACGTCGAGGAACTCGAGAGGAAGATGAAGGATTCCGTTACCAAAGCTGTTGATGCACAGAAGAAACTCAAGGAAGCTGAAGAGAAAGCCTCAGCGGCGGAGAAGAAGCTCAAAGAAGCCGAGGAGAAAGCCACAGCGGCGGAAAAGAAGGCATCTGAGAGCGCCAAAGCAGCTGGTAAAGCCAAGCCCGGATCCAACAAGGAAGACAAGGACAAGATCGCCAAGCTGGAAAAGGAGCTCGAAGAAGCGAAGAAGTCCAAACAGTCCTCCTCCAATAAGCAAGACAAGGACAAAATCTCCAAACTCGAGAAACAAGTCGAGGAGGCCAAAGAGGCCAGAGAGCAACTCGCCATTCTTGAGAAGCAGCTCGAAGAAGCAAAGAAGGCAGAAATCAAGGTCACTGACCTCGAGAAGGAAGTCGAGGAGGCGAAGAAGGCGAAAGACAAGGTTGCAGTACTTGAGCAAGACCTTCAAGAGGCCTACACTGCAAAAGAGGAAGTCGCCAAGCTGGAGAAGGATCTTCAAGAAGCCAGTGCCACGAAAGACAAAGTCTCTCAACTCGAGAAAGAGCTCGCTGAGGCGAAAAAGTCGAAGTCTAACAAAAAGGGCGACGATGAGAAAGTCAAGAAACTCGAGGGTGATCTGAAGGAGGCTAATGCTGGCGAGAAGAGTGCGAAGGAAGAGCTTGAGAATATGTTGCTCGTAATGGGGGATATTGAGTCGAAGCGGGATGAGTATAGGGCGAAAATCAAGGAGCTGGGTGGGGAGGTTACGGACGATGAGGATGAAGATGAAGACGAGGAGGAAGATGAGGAAGATGATGTCGATTAGATCAGAGTTGCCCCGTCCTCGAAGCAAACCTGCATTTCCCTCATAGTCTGACAGATGTTAGTCATGGAGGAGGTGTGTCTGCGGTCCACGAGTGGACGATGGTGCATCTCACCGGCCTTCCTGTATGCAAAAGTCCAAGCAGGGACTTCTCATTGTGCGAGAGCATCGCTTCTTGGTTTTGCCTCGCTGGGTGCTACTGGACTGGTCCATGGGTAGGCCCTGGCGCTCTCACAGCCACCCGCTAAGCAAGCGATTGGCCTTCTCATGTTACACAACAGCTTGGCCGCCAGCTCCACTGCTAACAGCCTGCTGTGTTGGCAAATACCTTTGACAATACCAGCAGATCCAAAGAAACTTTGGGCTTGTCAATTGATGCCATACTGGAGGGTATACTCTCGGTATCCAGCGGGTATGCAAACGACAAACCACAACATTAGGGAGACAAGCCTAGAGGTTATCATGGGCGATCAAGCAAGATCCATGGGGCAGCCTGCCTGGCTCTGGGGCACTTTGCCCGAAGTTGACTCGATCAGATTAATCGAGATCTGTCCTGCATCATCACTGGACGATCCGATCGAGTGCAGCTTCAAGACAACCACGATCAGCCATGGATGCGAATACCTCGCACTGTCGTACTGTTGGGGCCAGACAAGAGCAGACGGCTCGCACTTGACGCATACTATCTTCTGCGATAATGCACCGTTCCGAATCACTGCCAATCTCCATGATGCCCTCCTCCGAATCCGATCTCTCCGTAGCGACGACATTCACGAGATTGAAGACATGGAGAGACGTGAGCTTCCGCCGTTGCTTTGGGTTGATGCCATTTGCATAGCTCAATGCGACCCACTTGAGCGTAACCACCAAGTTTGGCTCATGGGCAGTGTTTACGAGAACGCCCGACACCTTCTCGTATGGACGGGCGAAATGAATACCAATGGATTCGAGATACCGGAGGCAGATATCCGCCTCGCCATCCGCGACACTGCTCTGGGACATCCCATTCACTCGTTGATTCGGTACCGACCATATTTTCGTCGCCGTTGGATCCTTCAAGAGGCTCTACAATGCTACCGTAGACATTCACTCCTCTTAGGTCCGTATCGCCTGAGCCTGGCCAATCTACCACAAATTCTCATCAATCCCAACGCGCGACTAGAGCTATACAAGCCCGACCAAGACTACTTGCCGTATAAACGCCTTTCATTACCAAGAGCCAAAAGGAGGACACTCATGCTCAATCTATCGCGGTTCTATAAATTCCTCTGCTACGACAGTCACGACCTCATATACACTCTCCTGAGCATCAGCCGCGATGGCGAAGCCGTCAATATCGACTACGACCAGTCCGTCTATGACATGTACGTGGATCTAGCAGGACAGTGGATCAGCGCAGGGCACCTCCTAGCCGTGCTTGTCGCTGCCATGCAGCGAAGGCATACCTCGAACGAAACAAGTCTGCCTTCATGGGTCCCGGACTGGCGCCGCGCACCGCAAAAAGAGCGTTTTGACCACCCCTCGTTGTTCGATGGCCTTGGCAGTGAGCCTCCCACTGTCAGTACCCTGTACGAGCGAGCAGATCTCACAACAACAACAACTCCGATAGATTCGACGGATCGGCCTCGTCTTTTCTGGCGGGAACACGATGGGTTTGCCTCAGTCTGCAGGGCTGGATCGTCTCATCTTGTGAGTGTCAGCAGTCCTTTGACGTTTCTGAAAGTTGTCGCTGTCCCTGCTGTGTTGCAATGACGTGCGTAGCAGAGAGAAAGGAGGGGAACATACCTGACTCCGGAGGCGAACATGTGTTTGAGCGTGAGGTCCTCTGTATCCTCGACAGTGGCCATATACTTGGCCTGCACAAAAGGACTGGTTTGGTCGCGGAGGAAGCTACATATGTTCTTCGGCATGTCTACGCGGACATGTCAACATTGGCGCTTATAAAGGACCTGGAAAGTCCGCCAGGGGTTTTGTTTGACAAATTCAGACGTTGGAAGGACATGCTAGAATTGCTTAAGTCAGATACAGATAAGACGACAAGAGAGCACGTAATCATATGGTGACGATAGGGACGCAGAGGTGGGATGTTAGTGTTTTGGGCGTTTATGTCTTTCAATTCTCCTTTTGGGCGAATAATGTCGAGCACACGACTATCTTCTCAACCTGTGCATTTCGCAACGTTCGCCGTCTCTGGAAAGGAAGACTTTCACATGCTCAGCAATAATCCCCTCGCCAATACTCAGAGGAGGATGGTTGCCGTGAACAGGTGGTCTGTGATCTATCATTGCTCGATTGCACCACAATTAACCTCTCTGCCTCGATGTTGCATCGTTGGACAAGCTCTCAAGAGCTCAAGATATGCTGGCGGAGGTTGGTCTTTTGTTGGCTCTAACCCGTAACGGATGTATTCAGTTATGCCTGTGCGGGAGGAGCAAGTGAGACATGTGTTGAGTATCCACTTTGCAAGCGATGTGCTTGTGCTCTCGGCAATGGGATGTCTTCCACAAGCGCCCGGGTAAACCTTTGTTATGTAGGTTGCCGAGAGATGCCCATGTCAAGAGCTTTAGGCTCCACGGTAGCTTCGTCCGGTGTGTTGTTGATCTAGTGTGATTCCTCTACTACACCCAAAGCCACGAGAACTTCAAAGTTTGGTAGACGGGAAGGATTATGTGCAACATTCATGTGATTGCCAGACCATTGCGACATTCATACGATGTTGGAGGAACTGTGATCATATCCTCCTTCAACGTAGGACATCCATGTGCGAGCGCAATGCCAACACATGAAGTCGCAGTCTCCACTTCTGTGCCACTGGTTCGCGATGGTGAAGGAAGCCGGCGTGGCGTATCTGCGGTTTCCCACGAGCGCTTAATAGCGCCCCAGCCGGGCCCAGCACAACGGGGCTCTCCACATTGCTAGCTGGCGCCGGTCGGTATGGCTCGCTTGCTATGAGATCAGCAATCTTTGTATCACAGAAGTGCCGCAGTCTGGCAGTGGAAATGATTGTCTGTTGCGATATCCTGATACAGTATTGCCGTGTGCGGTAAGAGAACAATGTCGAAAGCTGAATCGATGTAGATCTGGAACTCGCAGTAGACTGCATGTCTTCCTTCCAAACCTGCGGCATAAAGGCTCCGACTCAATCCTCTGGGCCGACCAAGAGCTGAGGTTTGACATTGCCGGGTGCAAGATCGGCCCTGGCTTGCCGACAGTTGTCTCCTGTCCGTGGTCCTGGATAAGACATTGGACGATCAGGGATGAGCGTCCACGTGCGAGCGCGTTGTCACTGTGATCGTCCACGACACGGGAAGCCATCACGCACTTGTACGGTGTGGTCGTCTTGTGCAAAATAGTCTGCTGAATGCCTTGGTCAGCACAGGATGTCTGCTCGTTCACGTAGTCAGCATTGCCCAGTCATTTGGCCACCATCGGGCTGCTTTCCGATGGTGATTGAATGATTGCCGGACCGCAGGGCTGGTCGAGTCAACGAGATGGAGTCTTCGAAGGAAGACCGTTCCTCTTGTGAAATGCAGGTGAAGTGATAGGACCACAGGTTAGCTTCAACACTAACCCCCTTTCAGAACGCCTCGGCGGCTATTTGCTTAGTTGCTAAGGTGCACGACCACCGGAACCTGGAGGCCTCCCTCTCGTGCATGTTGTTGGAATAGAGTAGACGACGTGTGAGTGGTGGGATACTCACACCGGTTGCCAGCGGGACATCCATCTCTCTGCCGGCCAGCAGTGCGAGATACGCCTCCCCGAGCCCTACCAATGCGTGGTGGTGGGACCAGGAAGACTGCGTTACAACACCGCAAGCTTGCCCGCGACGAGCATCGCGTCTGTTTCGGTGCATATGCGCATGCAAGTCGTCTACATTGCGGCCATAGCTTCAGTATTCCACATCCTTCGCTACTGCTAGCCTCGACACACGCTGGTCGTTGTTGGTGGTTCCTCTTGGTGGTGGTTGTCAGGACTGATAGACTGCGCTGTGCCGCATGATTGCTGGACGATTACCTGCCGAAGGACACCTCCTACCAGGCCAAGTACTTACAGATCCTCAGCCCGCGAGAAAGTCAGCCCGAGGAGGACGCGCGAGCATTTTGCTTACAGCTGTCGTGGGACGCTCCCAAAAGCCAACGGGCGGATGCTGGGCATCGAGCTGAATACCTGCAGCCAGCGACCTTGAATGAGAAGACCATTCTCTCCTCCGGCATACAGTAAACCACACCATATACCCGAAGCATGCAGACAGGCATCCTCGCCGCATTGCGCCGTCCATGACTTGCAGGCGCATGTTCACACTGCTGCTACCCGAGCTTGATACAGCTCTGCCACCTATACCCAAGCGAGTGCCCTCCTAGGAACTACCAGCACTGATATGGCTTTGAAGAATCCACTCATGCCTTCTCCAACCGGCGGTGGACTCACGTCTGCCTTCAGCCCGTACTCCGATTCCCCAAATTCGCCGGCGCGTTTCAACGGTTTTCCTTCGTCTGGCAACACACAGAGCAATCGGTAAGAGCTGGGCTTGCAGATGTGCTGCACAGGTCTGCGCAGAGAGGCTGACCAGCTTTGCTATAGGTCTTCTGGGCCAACAGATTCTCTTGCGCCTCCACCAAGTCCATATCCACAACAAATCGAACCCTCGCCCGTAGACTCGAACGGCACAGAAAGTACCGAAATAGACGATGATGCGCAAGAGGATGCAGACGTGAGGTCACCAGAGTCAGCTACAAAGGGCGACGCATTTGAAGTACAATCACCAGATATTGAGATTACAAGTCCGGAGAGCGCAAAGAGTGTACGGCAGATGTTGTGCGACAAGTGGACGAGTACTAATTGTAGCAGGAAAATCCGCCCAAGATCGTCACCCAGCTTCCCTCGCGACAACGATCCGAGTCCGCAGATAATGATCCTCAGTCGGTAATACATATCCCATCTGGATTTAAGGACTTCGAAGGCAGCCTCCCGGCGCAGTACTCGTCACCAACGGAACAATCTGAGAGCACTGCGCGGCTGGCTTCGCCTAGCACACCAGAGGCTGCTGTTATAAGTCCTGCTGAGAAGGTAAGCTTGAAAATCTGCAATCGATGAGATATTTTCGGTGAGACCTAATCGTGTGCAGAGGCTGTCGACTGTATCGCCTGTCAACACAGATGTGCCTCGCTACATGGATCGCGCAACACCTCGCGCTCAGACAAGGCAGGAGCTAGATGAAGATTATAAGCGCAAAAGCCGTCGCACATCGAGTCTTGAAGGTCTGCTTCCAGGATTTGACATGTACTTTCAAGAGTATCTGACGGTGCGTGCAGATATTCCCGAAGCCATCGACAAAGACAATGATGAACAACTTGTCGAATCCAAAGAAGACAAAGGCCCTGACACCGCTGGCCTTGTGGGTGATGGCACCATGAAACAGGCCATGCAAGCGGCGGACCAGACCAACGAAGAGGTTGCCGCGCTACGGACTGCGCTGAGTGAATGCTGGACATTGTGCAACACGCTGGCCAGCCTCTCTTCTAATCATCGCCAACGAACGTTCAAATTCCATGGCAAGACCGAAGTGCAAGAACAAGCGTGGCGCAGCTGTTGGCGACTGTGCCAGCAACTATACGACAACAAGGATGAAGACCACACGGCGCAGGTCATTCCAACCTTAGAACTCTGCCGGGACTTTTGCCAGTCACTGTTCGAAGCACGACTGAAGACAGACGAAGCATCGGATTCGGTGTTGCGAGTCAGTTTCGAACTCAACAACCACCTCTACAACATCCACGATCGGAATCTTCCGGACCAATTCGTTGAGCGGACATTGGATTTCTACATTACGCTGTGCCACCGACTGATGAAGATGCGCACGTCTCTACCTGAGGAGACAGATTCTTTATTGCGAGCATGCTGGCAGCTGGCGGAGATGCTCTTCAACCTGCGACAGAACAGCCGAGAAGGAAAGCAAGCCGACGAGGAGACGCTCGGATCTGCCGTTCAGGCCTGCTGGGAACTCTGCGATCTGTTCCGAGAAGGCTGGACACAGATCAGACCAGACCGAGGGACTCCGCGACCCAGTAAGATGACATTTGGCTCACAAGCCTCGTTGAAATCGGGCTCTACCCGAGGCTCTAACGGTCGCTCAACGTCGAGCACAATCAGCAGCCGCAAGTATCACGAAGCGCATTCGTATCCGCCCGAGACGCCTGTCACGATCTTTGATGACACGTCCACCGCCAACTCCTCACCCGCCTCCGTCGATGTGCCAAACATCCTCGTCTTGGGACCAGCCAGTTCGAGCGGATCGGCAAGAGCCGCGCCTCACCATGATCGATGGTCCAGCAATGCTTCTGAGATGAGTGACTACTCTGAATCAGCAACCGGCTCCCAACGCTCCTCGTCCACCGCGACTGCAAGCGGAGAGGACGTGCAGCTCGCTCGTCTCAGAGGGCTGCTCCTCAAAGCCGGCTTGAACACTGGCTTCTCGCGTACCTCGGGCCAAGCATTACCAACATATGTACAAGCGCTGCCCGACACAGCTTTTGGAACCCTACCTTGGCAGATGAAGGTCCTCAATTTCTACAAGAAGCTTGTGACGAATGACAAGTCAATGCTTGCTGCACACTCCGCACCTGCGCGTAGACTCAGCGCCAACGAAGTCGCCAAATCTGTCAGATGGCTGGGCAGCAGCGAGCAATGGGCTTGGATGCGAGACCTCTTCCGGCTCGTGTTCGGATTTGGAGTTGATGAAGCCGAACGAAGAGGCGGCTTCATTCAAGTGTGAAGAAGTGACGGAGGCACGCGAAATGACTCGCGTAAAGGTTGGCATTATGCACGGCGGCAAGATCGTCGTCGCTACCACCAGGTCGGACTCCAGATTGCCCGCTGTCAGCTCTCCGGCCCGGCTTAAGCAGCCGCTGATGAGGTCTCAGAAGGCGCCGGAAAGGCTTCCGACTCCCTCGATGAGCGCAGGGCATGATGAAACAGCATGAAGACCCGGCGTCATTTCGCATCGAAACTGCCAGGCGCCTCGGCGCTTAAATGCAGCTGCCGAAAAGTCTCGCGAGATCAAGAATCCTCCGAACCGCCACTTGTGGGAGAGCACGAAATCAGGAGACACCAAGCAGATCTGGTCGTCTTTTGACGATTCTGTCTGCGAGTGGACAGGCTCACTCGTACTCGAAATGCCTGACCGGAAGCGCTGTGGCTGAAACGAAACGTAACGCAACGCAACGCACGTGATGCGCAGAGCATTCGCAGTCGATGAGAGTAGAGGAGGATGAGGGAAGAGGATGCGCGAACTGAGGAGAAAGATATCTCGAGGACAAAATCATGAAAGAGGTATCTCGAGGATAACGTCATGAAAGATTTTGGAAAGGGATATAGTGTCTAAGTATTGAATGTCGAGTGAGTAATTTAGATTTCCGGAACGAAAACTTCACATCAAGCGACAATCAAGACGCTGAAGAGGAGGATGGAGCATTCACATGCTATGAGAAGAACCATATGAGCGGACTTTCAATGGCCAACGCCCTTTTCATTTATTTATACAAATGCTACTGATTGGAAAGCCTCAAGAGATTCGATTCCTTCTTAAAGCTCAATCTTGCTGAAGCCAAATCTCTGCTCTTCGCTCTGCAGCTCTTTATCTGCGAGCGGCTCTTGGGTAAGTGGGTAAATTTCATATCATTCTGCAGAGAAATAGGAAAGCAGCCGTATCGTCTATCCAATCCCATAAAAGGCGACGACGAAAACGCCCTCCCATTCCTTGTAACTGGTATCATCGCAGAAAGTCGCTGGATGCTGATGATTCGTAAAATAGCGATCGACCGTTGCTGATGTCGTGAAGATGTTGAGGTCGCCGCAGGTAGATGCTGTTGTGGGAAGGGTACTGTCTGGGTCAAGAGCGACAAGATCACCTCGTTTGATGCATCGCTCACCACTCAAACTCGCCCATACCCTTGTGGAAGACCCATTCCTTTCCATTGACACTCATCACGCCGTCCTTGAGGGTGCACTTCCACTTGTTCTTGACGCGCTGCACCTTGTCATAGGTGCAAAGTATGCTGTCGCCGAGGTCATCGTCATCGTCGCCCATGGCGCCTTGACCATCATCGTCGGAGTCATCAAGGTCGGAGTTGATGGCGTTCTCATCATCTTCATCCTTGATTTCGGGCTTCTCTTCGTCTTCCTCATCACCGTCGAGCTGTGGAATGCGCGGTGCAGCCGCTGAAGAGGAGGATGAAGCGGCGCCCTGACGGTTCGCCCGCTGCTTGCCTTTCGCACGCTTAGGTTGCTCGCTTAGCGGAACCATCAGTCCGCTTTGAAGGTCCGCAGAAAGGTTCAAGATGCGATCACGCATGAGTCGATCAGCCTGCTGAGTCTGTTGGGTGGCGATAGCACGTCGCTCGGCAAGCATCGCACGCCACTGCGTAAGATCCTCATCATCGTCAGCGCCGTCAGTCTGACTGTAGTTGGGTCTGTTCTGGTCGAAAGAGCCTTGCTGAAGCTGAGGGCTGTCATTCTCGACTTTGATTCGCGGCTGGGCCTGCTGCTGCTGCAAGCTCTGCTGCTGACGTGCCATTGCGGCCTGCTGTTGCTGCTGGAATGATTGCTGCGCTTGCTGCGGGTTTGCGCCAGGTAACTGAAGGCCTTGAGGCTTTGGCTGCTGGCCAGGAAGGGCGAGACCTCCGCCACCACGCTGCATAGAGTTGATAGAGGCTGTCGCGGCACTGCCGTATTGCTGCTGCATCAACTGCTGAGCACGCGCTGCGCCGCCTTGGGTGGGAATTGGAGCCGCAGCTCCATTCCCATTCTGCTGGTAGTTTCCATTGGGAAGGCCGTGGTACTGTGACTCTGTGTTCGACTCGGCCTTGACACGGGAGCCATTGGCGGTGGCTGATGGAGACGGGTCGTACTGAGGGTATGATCCGTTCGCCGAGGCGGATGGCAGGCTAGAAGACGTCTGTGCGGGAGTCTGCTGTGGTGTGGGTTGCGGCTTCGGGTCCCATGGCATCTGGGCAACGCCACGCTGGGACAATTTCTCTTGCCATGCCTGTGTCGAGTCAGCAAGTGAAATATCAGTCAACGAATACTAATGATGTGAGTAATATGAGTAGCAGGCAGGTGGTTTGGAGGGAGGCAATCTGTGAAACACGTGGACGCCCAAACGAGTCAAGCGCGGGTCAGGGGGCTGTGCTTGGCGTGAGTCTGACGTTTAAAAGGAGAGCAGCAAAAGAAGGCCGGCCCCAGCGCGCTGAGATCCTCAAAGCCCCGCCCGACTCGCCGCCCGCTGTGACTGCGAGTGCCAGCAGAACGCTCCTCAGCTGCGCTTGCAGGCTGCGATATGTTTTTGAGCAGTCTGCCTGACTTCCGACTCTGGATACTCTTCTCGATGCGATAATATGATTGCTGCTGCTGCCCTCGACTTGGGAAATGCGACGAGAGGGATGGCCAGCGACATCGCTGTCGACTGAACGAAACAAAAGGAAGAGATACGCACCTGCCGCAAACTGGCCAGCGTCTGCTGTGGGACACCAGTCTCCTCGAAATCGTTTTGCGATGCGTTGATCACCTCTTCGATGATCTTGTCATAGACGTCGCCCTGTCGTCTGGTCAGCGTCGCCGTTTCACGATGCCTGGACCTGGCTCCCGCAGACCACGCCCGACTTACCACCAAGGTGTTCGTCATGATTGCGGGGTATGGGTGCGACAAGAGGTATCAAACGGTAAAGCAGGCGGCTTCAATATGGTGGATCTTGGATATCGTCGCAGGCCGTGGACTTGCTATCGCAGTCTGTGCTGGCGTAGAGGCAGCCGATGCCGCGCTCGGAGGCTCAGTAGGCGTCGCGTGCCGCAGAAAGGCAGGTATGTGTGCTCAAATATCTTCTACAATCTTCCACGTCTCCAACTAGACCCATTCGTGTGTCTTTGCGGCGTTTGATTGACCCTGTCGCCGCGTTGCTGGTTGCGCAGAAGGTTGGTGTATTGGTCAGTGTCGCTCCGCCCTGGGCTTAAATACTTGCGGGAGCGGGACTGACTAATCGCGCACGGACGGCTACCTGTAGGCACGCCCTGAATCCGCAGTCACTTTCACCTTCACTTCACTCGCATGTCAGTGCCGTCTTCACATGCGTACATGTGCTTGCGCTTTGAGTGTGAGAGCAGTCCCTGTTTCATCAATGACAGCTCATGTTCTCACACGTCTGTTCGCTCTGTCCGCACTGACCGGCTACAACCTTCGTTATTGCTTTCAGTACCGCATCCTCCACTGGCAACGCTTTGAGCTCATTACAAGCTTCCTCAACCGCAAACATTACCGGTCCCAGCTTCGGCCTGTCCGCATGACCAGCTCCAAACACAATTACTCTCATCCGCCAGCCAGGGCATTCTCCGGTATCATAATGCCACAGAACGCCTGTAATTCTGTCTCATCCACTTCCACATTCATTTGATGGTCACTCGTTCAGAGCTTGCAATCGCTTGAGTGGATGAGACAACCATTTTGCACTTTTGTCGCGGTCCGAGCTATCGCCGGTTCGATTCCTGAGCTTTCATAGCTTTGTTTGACCTCGTACATACAAACGCATATTTTCAACTGCGTGTATCTACTTCATCAGCACTCCCACACAGACAGTACACAATCTACTGTCTCCCACGAATCCAGTTCTTTAATAAGTCTGATGCTCCTTCACCTTCGCCCACAAACTATCATCCTTCTCCACCCTAACCTCCTTGCTCGTGTCCAACTCATTGAACCTGCGCAAATCCATCTGTCCATCCAAAAGAGGCACGACGTATTTGTCAAAGGTTTGCCAGTAGGGGTTCTCCAGGTGATACCTACATCCATATTGTCAGCCAAAGTGAATGAGGAAGGGGGGAAAGGGAAGCGCTACTTCTGCGAGCTCTCATGAGCATATCTCTCAACAATCGTGAAAGCTTGAGGATCTTTATGGTCTTGCATGACAAACCTGCACGGAAACAACGGATCAGTATCATATGATTCTGAACATCCTTCCTTCACGATCTGCTGTATCGTACCATCCCAAAGTCTCCTTATCCTTCGAGTAAACCTGGCTTGCCTCCTGAAGTTTTGCAATAAGCTTGTTGATGTTCTCCTCGCCCGCCTTGGCGCGGAGGTGGACGACGAGAGTGTAGACCATTTTGAGTTTCTGGTTTTGTGCTTGCGTTTCTTGCTGGAGTGCGTTTCGCTCGAGTTGGGGTTGTTCGTTGAAGCCTCTTCAATGGCAGTGACGGAGGGAAAGTGAAGTGTGACGCCAGTCTCGAAAGTTCGCCGGAGTCGGGCCTTCTTCTGCGTGGAGCAGAATTGTGGAGGCAGGGGACTGTTCTTGCTTTGGAGATGCGGATGTAAGCAACTTGATAATCGATTATATGATTTTCACTAATACTACAGTTTCAATCTGATTGATGAACAGTCTATGATGGTATCTTCTGTCGCATTGATTGATTGAACAACCCAGGCGCCGTCGCTTGCTAAATGCGAATATAATCCACCTGCTCATCTTACACTCCTTTCAAAGCTTTTCCATCTTCTGATCTTACTTCGCCCCAGTCGTATCGTTGATAGCATATTTGCTCTTGCTTCGGATCCAAGGACCGTACTTGTAGAAGATGTACGGCACTGGTACCAGAATGCACGAAATGCACGCTAATATGGTAAGGGTGTAGTGCACGCCGAGGTTCTCGTAGAAAGGTATTCCAACGACTGCCATGGCTCCAGAGGCAATGTAACGGATAAGTGTAATGGATGCCAATGCGCTGGCCGCGAAGGTCTCGTATGAATCGATGATGTACTGGTAGCAGGTGATAAACACGCAAAGAATGCCGTACCCGAACAGCACGGATGAAGCCAGCGGAGACCAGATACTGATGTGCGGGTACGCAGTCCAAGCCATCCAGAAGAGACTGATTGGAATGGCGAAAGAGCCTCCGAGCATAGAGTACCAGAGACGGAACTCCGGTGGCAATCGCTCACCTCCCTGCTCTCTGATCTTCGCCAGATCGCGCTTGGCCCACTTGTAGACGATTGGGACAAGCGCTGAAGCACCAAAAAGACCGATGATAATGCCAACGAAACAGATACCCGTGAGTCCTTGTGAGATTCCATATGTCTCTTCAAAGATGTATGTGTACCCGTCCAGGAAAGTGAAAAGGACGATGTAGACGACAGTCAAATACAATGCGAGCAAGATGATGATGGGCTCGCGTGCAGTGAGCAGGAATGGGCGGTACAAGGCGCGCTTGAGTCGAATAGCGAGAGTGTCCTGTCGCACTTCAATGGCGGCTCGATACCGGTCATCGCCAGTGATTTCGCGGATGTGTTGCGCTTTCCATTTGAGGAGAGTCTGTGGATATGTCTCTGGCTGGAAGATTACTACCAGACCTAGCACAAGTCCCGAGATGATCAAAGTGATCCATTCGACCCAGCGCCAAGACAGTAAAGGAGACTGTGCAATGTATCCTCCGATAATCGGCCCCAGCAGAGGTCCCGTAAAGGCAGCATTGGCGAACACCGGAAATGCGAAAACTCGCTCAAGCGGATTCCATAAATCTGAGATACTTCCTCCTGCGCATGTGAGCGGGGTCGATCCAAAGAGACCGGCAAGAAAGCGGAACGCTAGCTGTGCTCCGATATTTGGAGACAGAGCAGAGGCCATGATCCAAATCATGTAGACTGCGAGCGTGACGATGTAAACGGGATTCCTGCCAACAGTCTCGCTGATAGGACCTGCGAACAGCGCTCCCAATCCGAAGCCGATCAGAAACAGTCCAGTGGCAAGACTCTCAGTAACTTCTGAGACTCCGAACTCTGCAGCAGCTTGTGGGAGAGCGCTGCTATCGATGGCGCTCGCAAGACCAACGACACAACCAATGGCAGCGACAAGGAAGGTGCAGCCAATTCGTTTCGTCAAAGGCCAGTTGTGGGGATCGTTCGGATCATTGGGTCCTTCGTATCCGACCACGAAAACATTGCCATCACCACCTTCACGTGTCGTTCGTCTCCGGACTTGAATTCCAGTCAGAATTTGGCCAAGCGCAGTCCCAGCACTTTGCTGTGTCGTAACTCTGGAGAGTGTGCGGTTCATGTTAAGCTCGAAATCGTCGTCCTCGTCATCGTCCTCTTCTTGGGCAGGTAACTCCTCCTCGGCCTCCTTTGACTTCTCGGCACCTAGATCAGACTGTGTATCTTGACCACCATGAGGGTCCATGGATGCGCTGGCAGTTGCAAAGTCTGCTCGCTCGACATCTTTCTCCAGATCTTGTTTGCTGTCGTCTGAGGTGCCAGTAGGGGACTGCGGTTCCGTTGGTACTGGTGCTGCATTTCTCGTTCCAGATTGTCCGGATGCATTGCCCCTCGCGCGATCTCGGTCTATCTGGGCCTGAACTGTTCTCCGGAACCTCTTGAACTGCAAGATCGACTGCATCTTGATCTTCCTATGCCTGTGCTGTTTCCACTGGCATCAAAGTCGACCAAGGGTGGAAGAGGGAAAGAGAAGAGCGAATGCGCCACTCACAATGTTTAGAAAGAGGCTTTCACAGAGGAAGGCCTGCTCCAAAAATGATTCATCAGCTACTCACAAACAGAGAAAGCGGCAACTAGAGACAATCTTGGAGACCCGCATTGCCCGCTGGACCGCGCGCAGGGCGCGACGCGTAGATGAACGGAGTTAGAGCACACGAGGGCCTGCTGCTGCGAAAGGCGGCACGCAAAAATGTGCCACTGCGGTGGGCGCTGCTGCACACAACATGACGTTGGGAGAGGAAGGTCCAGAAAAGCTCGGATGTTCGTCGGCTACCGGCAATAAATTCTCGTCACCGCACCAATGGCAGCTGCTGCTTTGACGGCAGCAGCCAGGGTGTGAATCCTTCGTGAGGAGAGAACTACTTGTCTCGGTGTCCCGACATGAACATCAGAACGAGATGCAAGTCTTGCGAGGAGGAAGATGCGAGAGCTGTTGCAGCTGTCTGCAAAGGTAGTGGAACAAACACGACAGAATCTTGCAGCAATAAGTTTGGTTTTGGTCCCGACGAGAATTCCATCGACTTCTTGCGCTTAGCAACGGCATAACGCACTCCAATGTGGCCATGTTCCGGACAACCTGTTATCGCCGTACCAGATAGTCGTCCCGGACCCTTCTTCCGTTATTGAGCCAGATACAATTTCTCGCGCCGAAAAGTGATTCTGAATCCAAAGGAGGGCGAAAGAGAGCCCTGGCTCCTGGAGCTAGACCCGGGCGTGCTCTCCAACAGGAGGGTAAGGTTGTCGAAAGGAACAATTCAACAATCGCAACTCGATCCAGTGGTAGACTCGTCGGTCGCTGATTCCGCGATCCTCATCACACACGTAGAGTGCCGTGGCCGCCTCGAAGGCTGGAAGGCTATCCGTCTGATCCCTCCGGGTCGAACAGATGTGAGGGAAGTTGCCGGACTCCGCTCCTGCGAGCCTTCTCCGCCGCAGACCGCTGCTTCCGTGAACTGCAGTTGTTATTACGTTGATATGGATATAGCACAAAGTGTGGGAGGGTCACGTTGGTGAAGGACTTCTTCCATGCAGTGTGACAGCCCAGGCGAGGTGAGGCATATGTCCGCCAAGGCGTCGGTAGCTGACTCCGAACGCCGATCCGATCGGGACTTTTGGGTGGCCGAATATTCAGACAGAATCTAACATCCACATTGTCCCAACCTTCAGCACGGCAATGGCGCAAGGACAGATCAAGAAGTCGAAGGCTCCAGCGCCAAAGACGTAAGCAGATGGGAGCCCTCTCCTTCTTTCATCGCTAATCGCCCCACAGCACAAACCGAAGGCAGACCGGATCGCGAGTATTCAAGCCCAAGAAGGCGTCGGCGCAGAAGCAGCAGCAGTTCAAGAAGAAGCACTCCGCTGGGCTCATTGCTGCGACCGAGAAATCCCTCGCTGGAAGAGCTGGACATTTGGAGATTTTGAGTGGAGGCAAGAAAGATCGAAAGGCTGAGAAAGATGCGAAGGCGGGCAAGAGTGGGAAATGAGAGTAAGAGGTAGAACAGGCGGACATCACAGCAGACACCGACGTGAGGACACGATGCGGCTGAATAAATGATACTGCCAGCTGAGCTATGGGCACTGCTAGAAGCGAAGGGGAAAGAGGCCTCCTACCTTGTCCGTGGATGCTCTCACTCCGCGGCATGGCATATGTACGCTCGCGTGAACGCTTGAGACTTGTGGAGATCGACACTGCAGATCAGGTCGAATCTTGCGTAGCACCAAGCCGGCAAGATCCTCGAAAACCGTCGCTTGTACGACAACAAGGGGCCAAGTACCTGAAGATCTGCTAAGAGAAGGCTCCACATCCCATGAAATCAAAAGAGACTGGCAAAAGAGACTGGCAAAAGAGAATGGCAAAAGAGAATGGCAAAAGAGAACAGCAAAGGAGTTGCCTTCACTACGAATCGAGAACGCAACGCCACCGAGCCCCTGACGATGCGAGTGGGTAGCGAGAACGCTTTCCCCGAGGCGCAGCGAGCACGCTTGGCCTCCATATGCGCCAGATATGCTACCATTGCACCACGAAGCCTTTCACATGGCAACGACAACGCTAGAATCAGCTGGCAATTCAGCGCGCCTCCGGAGGAATGTGTCTTCAGATCTCGTCTCAGACCACCCCTCAAGTAATCAGCTCACGTACTCAATAACTTTCGCAACGAAAGATTCTCTCAGACCATTCCTCTGGCCTGCGCCCAGCACACACATCTCCATCCCTCTTGACTCAGCACATCGATCTTCCAACTCATCTACCACTGCGTGAGCCTATCCCAGCTCAACTTCGTCATTGCTGAACAAGATCGTTTGAGTTCGGACATATCGCGCCGTTTGAAAGCGCGAAAGGAGACCCAGACAGCTCATTGTACGGAGGTAGGCACTGCAAGGAGCTGAAGTCCTGTACAAGTTGCCGAGCAGCGAGTCATATGCGGAGCACAAGTTAGTCCAAGTTTCGCGCTAGCAAGCTGTGGAGCTCGTTTTCCGGATTCAGCAATGGTTTCACAAGTATCAGGTCAAGTTGATGTGAACCACTTCGAGGAGGACATAAATATAACGAGGACATTTCCTATCAAATCCTGATAACGCCGGTTGGGTATTCAAACCACATCATCTCCAAGTCACTCTCAACTATGTCTTCCATCCTCCTCAAAAACGGCACAGCCCTTATCCATGGCCAAAATGACCACGTCCAAGCCATCGATACCGACATCCTCGTCACCGAGAACAAAATCACCAAGATCGCGCCCTCGATCTCCCCACCCGCCAACACTACCGTAATCGACTGCACCGACAAACTAATCTCCCCCGGCTTCGTCGACACCCACCACCACGTCTGGCAAACGCAACTCAAAGGCCGACACGCCGATCAAACCCTTCTGCAGTACATGCCCTGCGGAAATGAAACACCGTTCTTTTACAGTCCAGAGGATGTGTTCTGGGGACAGCTAGGAGGTTGTATGGAGATGATTGATTGCGGGACGACAACGGTTGTGGACTATGCGCATATGAATTATTCGGCGGAGCATAACTGGCAGGCGATCGAGGCGACCGTTGCGAGTGGGATCAGGAATGTGTTTTGCTATGCGGCAAATCCGAGGTTTTTGTCGTTGAATCCAGTGGAGGAGGATCCGAAGGGACCGTTGGGTGGACATGTGTTGCCGACGTTGGAGGAAATTGTAGAGAGAGGCCCGTATGGCGATGGTCGGGTCACTGTCGGCTTCGCGTTTGATGCATTTCAATACTTGCCCAAGGAGTATCTTGACATGCTGATGGCGAAACTGAACGAGTTGAAGATCTCGGTCATCACAACCCATACCATGTTCAGAGATACCCCTAGCGCTCGGCCCACGGCGGTGGAAAAGATGGAGCAAGATGGCATCTTTGAGGAACGATTCCTCTTGTCGCACCATGGCAATGCGCCAAAGGAGGACATTGAGATCATCAAGAAGAGACGGGCGCATATTTCCAGTACTCCATCCACTGAGATGCAGATGGAGATGGGCCTTCCAGTCATGGCGTTTCGACCTGAAGCGCAAAGTAACACATCTCTAGGCATCGACTGCCATAGCATCACCGCCGCGTTTATGCCTGGGGAAGCTCGGATCGGGTTGCAAGGTGCCAGGGCCGCACGCGCAGAGGTGAGCTCAAGGGTGTGTGTCGTAGCTACCATCGGCTGACAGTGAATAGCCCTGGCTTCAGAAGGGCAAACTTGTCCGTGATGTCAAGCCTAGCGTTGAAGAAGCCTTCAATCAAGCTACTATATGCGGGGCCCGCGCAGCGAAAATGGAGGACAGCATCGGAAGCATCGCCGAAGGCAAGCTTGCAGATCTTGCGATATTCGATATGGACTCGCCTTCGATGGTATGCGGTGCTGCTCATGACCCTGTGGCGGCCGTCATTCTTCAGAGCAATCCAGCGGATGTTGATACGGTCATCGTGGGTGGCATCGTTCGCAAACAAGCCGGGAAACTTCTGCCAGTCAGTCCAAAGGGGGTCGGCCAGGAGACTGCCGGAAAGAGCAGCGTCCAGTGGCGGGACGTGGCAAAGGCTTTGATTCGATCGAGGCTGGCAATGGAGAAGCGAATGGAGGATGTTGACTTCGACGCGGGAGTCGATCGAATACGCGAGGCATGGCATATCGGTGACAATGACCTGGTGGATGTGGATTGAAATATGGAGGGAGGTAGAGCGAAAATGCTTTGCGAGACAGGAAGGCCAAGGAGATGTTTGAGCGTGCCAGGTAATCGTCCCGGCGGTGTCATGCATGGGCGTGGTTCCATATGCAAGAAGCGTATTCCTTCTCATGCCAGTAGCCCACTTGTCCAGTGACTCTCTTGTATGTGTGCCTTGGAAAGACGTGAGTTATCCGTCGATCATGAGACCTTGCACCGACTCTTCTCATTTTGCCTTCACCTGGCCATTGCTGCTATCGCTCACATTTTGCAGCTTCCTGTACTCCTCTTCCAATTGCCGTTGCATCTCAAAATCGGCTTGACGCTCTCGCTTGACTCGTTGCTGCTCCATATCACGAATGACACCGGCGTGCATCAGCTAGAAATTTGTCAATGAAGCTCCTACTTCTTGAGAGGTTGATGCGTACTGCTTGGTCCATTTTCTGTTGGCGATGCACCAATAGTACAATACCAACCGTACCAAGTGCAGTCCCAGCGAGAGTCAGCTTAGCAGCGGTCGACATGATGATTGTTGATAGGAGATGAGTGGTTGTCAAGAATCTCAAGATGCATTGGAAGTCAATGTCGTGAAAGATGCTCGTACTCGGCTTGCTCCGAAAGCCGAAGACGTCAGGTCGTCTTGGGAGCTCCAGCTTGCCTGCATGCATGTGCCATTGCGATCCTCAATACCAGATCCTCTTTCACATTCCCATACCACTCGTTCCTCATCAGCACCGGCAATATGGTATCCCACACGGAGTCTGATCTTCATATGATAATACTAACACTCTCCAGGCGGCGCAAAACTCAGCAGGCATCCAGACACTGCTCGATGTATGTTGGCAGGCATCTATGCAAGAACGTAGCTCTAATGCGCACCCCAGGCGGAACGAGAAGCTCAGAAGATCGTCCAGAAAGGTTTGCAAGCCACCAATGATTGTTGGCGCTCATACTAACAATTGCGTAGCCAGAGAATGTACGCTTCGATTCCCAACCGCCTATCACTGCGCCTCCTCCAACTGACCGCACCTAGACCGAACGAAGCGAGTGAAGGACGCCCGATCTGAAGCGCAGAAAGAGATCGAAGAATACCGGAATTCGAAGGAGAAGGAGTTTAAGGAGTTCGAGTCGCAGGTACTCAAGCCCCGATACCCACCCCAATGTATCACACGCTCATACCACGACAGCACACATCAGGCAACAAGAAAGCCGAAGAGGACGCCGAGAAGGAGACACAACAAAAGCTCGAGGAGATCAAGGGGATCGGCGAGAAGACCGGGCCAAAGGTGGTTGATGACTTGCTCAACGCCGTAATGACCGTGCATCCTGAGGTGCCTGATCGTGTTGATCAGCCAACAGCATAGGTCGAGGCAGGAGCATGAGGGAGCGTGGCAAGTAGAAGAAAGAGATGTGAATAGAGACTATGTTTTGATACCACTATGGAACACTACAGAGCCATGCATGCACGATAAGCGCTCTCACCACCAGGACGACCAGATTGTTTTGCCTGAGGTGCGCTGTGCTGGCAACTCAGTTTCCTTTAAAGGCTTAGTTTTGGGCGAATCTGGCAGCTCATTTGCCTGAATAGCCCTTGGACGCGAGATCTGAGCAGCGGTTCCTGTTGACCTGAGTAGCAGTTCCTCCGAGCGCGTGGGTTTCGCAGCGCGGTGATCGTCACCTGATACGAACTCCCAGGACTCATCGATATCCGGATCTTCCTCATCAGCGTCAGAAGCTGGGATCGCGAATAGAGGCGCCACTCCCAGGCTTGCAGTCCCCTCTTCGGCGGGCGAGGCGCTTCGCTCGCCCGTGGCTCGTCCGCGAGAACGACTGCAAGACTCCACAGATACGTCGTCGCCGTCTCTGTGGAGAGGGTTAATCGCGTAGTACCGAGAGCACGAAGCAACAGGCAGACCAAGGACTTCGCTCTCTGTCTCTCCATCTAAGCTTTGAGTCTCCTCGGACCACTTCGGCGAATCTGCGCCCTCATAGAAGGTATTCTTCCTATCCTCCGATCCTATTCTTTCACTCGCCTCCAGACCTCCCGCACCAGGCCAAGGCCCACAAAGCCTCTCCGGATGCCAATGCTGTCTACACATCGCACAGACGTTCGCTGCTTCTTGCTGTTCCAGTACTTGTTCTCTTTCTATGAGATCCGTGTATCTGCTCCAGTACTCGTCCACGATTTCGTCGAGCTGTTTCTTGCGGCGACGGGTTTCGTCGCGCGCGTCCAGGATGCGGGTTGCACGAAGGTAGGTGGGTTTTCGTTGGGAGGGGGAGCGATGGGAGTTGGGTTTGCGGGAGCCTGTCATAGTCGATTTGACTGGGCCTTGCGGATGATCGATGAAAGTTTTGGCAAGGGGATAAGGTGTTGGGGTGGTAGTGATATGGTGAAGCTATGGATCTTAGATGCGAATCCGGGATCGATTGATGCATATCTAATGCAAGATCTATTCACGATCTCGAGACGACATGGAGGCATTGCGCCTTCTTGCACCATTAACAGCCATATAAGCATTCACAACATTTCCCCCTCCTCATGTCAGTGAGGCTCCGTAGTGCCACGCCTGACGCAGAAGAGGTATGCGTTGCAGCACAAACTGTTCGCAGCAGTGCTGGCGTTCATACCAGTCGTATGACCTTTGGGTGTCCAGAAGATCTGCGTTCAATTCGTAGCAGAGCCAAATGTGTACATGTATCCATCTATATTGCTCTTCCCAAGAGCTTGGCGGGAGTTGGCTTGGAGATTGAGCTATTACAGGTATAAATTGGAGTGGCATGTGATGCTGCATGTATAGACCTCCAGAAAGCTGTGGCTCGTGCTCGGTCAATCAGAGCCAAAGAACTAACACGTTGACCTTTCGGTGGTGGTCATCTCCCTGATGGCAGAGATCATGCGGATGAGCAGATGATATCTTAGGCGAGCATAGAACAGATCATATACCGACAGACCCTCGTGAGCGTACGAAGTGATGTTGCAGACACAGGCCACGGCTTTAATGAAAATCATTATCTGAGAGTTGGGTCTAGTCTCGGCATTTTCACCTGTCAGTGCTTTAATTAAAGTTTAGCGGCTCCATCATTGTGCAGCCGGGATCTCCTGCGCGTGCGTCCCTTCATCTGCACTCCAGTTTACAACGCAGTGAGGACAGAGTATCCCGGTACCGACCTCCGCGGCCTTGACTGCATGACCAAGACACTTATAAGATCGAGGATGAGTGTACCCAGCCAACATGCGTGAGCATCGTTCTGCGATACATAAGTGTTGGACATCGTTGGCGGCCGGGAACGCGGGACACCATCGGTGTGATAGGGGAGGAATACAAACATCATGGCTGCTGCATTGATGAACCAAGATGGGAATTACTCTCCCGGAACGCGCAGTCCTCGTGCAGTGTCGCCGATCCAAGAGGCTCCCGAGCAGACCCTACAGGAGAACAACGTTCGTCGCGCTTCATCGACACTCCAAGAAGCAACGGTGGTGAATGGAAAGGAGCTTCCGAAAGTGCCTAGAGGACCACTCCGTCCCGACCGAATACATATACCACCACCCCCACCTGCTGTCCAGTTCGTGCCTCCCTCGCCGGGCGGCTTCCCGTTTCATTCTCCCCCCGGAGATGCTGGACCTGCGCCTACCACGAAAGAGCTCCTGCCGAGCGCATTGCAACCCGGCAGCGGCGAGGTGTCTCCCCACACCGTAGCTCCGGCGCGCAAGAGGCCGAATGGAACCGAAATAGCCTCATCAACGCCCACAGAAGGCAGACGGAGTGTGCAATTCGCGCGTGGTGATTTGGATGGAGCAGCAGTGCCTAGCAAGAGCACAACATGGGAAACAGACGAAGACAACAATAATGAGCAGGAACGCAGAGACCGGCAGGGCAGCAGCTCCTTCTTTCTGAAGCTGAAGTCTCTTGCATCTCCTTCCTTTCCCAGCCATGTGCGCTCGCCGAGCAGTGGGACAGCGGGAATGACCACGCCCAATGCTGCATTATCTCCCCAATCCGAACGAAGCGAACCTATGTATCCCATTCCAGCCGAGGCCGTGGAGGATGGCGTTGACGCGGATGAGGAGGACACAAGCGAGACCGAACGCCCTGGCAGCAGTCGGCCGCGGCACAAGAGAAGGCGAAAGAGGCCAGGTATGAGTGGAACAGAGTCGCTCCCTACAACCCCAAGGCAGTCGCGCTTTGCATCATTCATCCGAGATCACCCTATACCAGGCTCTAGTAGCCGTCCGAATGGAGTCCAGCGGAGCGCGACCTTGTCCGACGTGTCCGACAGTGAGCGAGACAATGGGAGAGCCGGCGTGTCAGAAGACGAAGGTCGAGATCGGCTTCGAAGCGCGTGGAGAAGAGGCATTGAAGGTGCTCGGGGTCTGAGCTATGCTGCTCGCAAAGAGCGCGATGGAGAGGCTTCTGAGCCCAGACGACCTGGTAATCTGCGGCGTCTAACTGGGTTCGGAGGTACCTTTACTGAGGGCGGCTCTCCGTTCAGACAACGAGCGGACAGGCACAACAGCGCGAGTGCCCAGAAATGGCGACAAGTGAAGGCTGGACTGCGTATGCTCGGGCAAAGGCGAAAGGATGAGCGTGCAAAGGTCGACCATCAAAAGTCAGCGCAGCTGATGGCCGAACTCATAGCGGGCGCTCCGGCTGCGCTCATATTCGCGAGCATGTTTCAACGAGACGAGCACCAACATCGAAAGGTACCGGTTCTACTCGAGCAGCTGAAGATTACCATTCCGGAAGTTCATAGCAGGACGGACAAGAAAGGAGATCGAGACTACATTTACAAGGTCGACCTTGAATATGGAAACGGATCAGCGCGGATGAATTGGACCATATACCGCTCGGTCAACGATTTCGTCAATCTGCATGTCAAGTACAAGGGTCAAATTGCCACTGACAAGGTTGTTCATCTGCGGAGAGACGGCAAGAAGCTGGCAAAGATCCCGCGGTTCCCCAAGAGTGTGATTCCATACGCTCGAGGCATGCGAGGCTTGTTTGAAAAGATCAAGGACGAGGACGATAACCAAGAAATCGATGGTAACCTCACTGGGACTGACACTCCCGGCCCGCAGCTGGATGGGGAAACTTCCGCAAACACGACGGCCAACGTAACACCAGGAACACCCAGGCCGAGACCCAAAGGACACAAGCGTAGGCAGTCTTCCTTTGCGCCTCCTAGGCGGACCAGCACAAGTGACATTGGCAACCACTCTCTTGATCCTGATCTTCTGGACGCGCGCCAGCGAGAGCTTTACGCGGAACGGTCACGCAAGAAGCTTGAGACTTATCTGCAGCAGATGATTCGTTGGCTCATTTTTCGTCCGGACAGCACGAGACTCTGCAAATTTCTCGAGATCTCAGCAATGGCTATACGTCTGGCAGGAGAGAACGGCTACCAGGGAAAGCAGGGACTGCTCCAAATCGCATCTCGAAGGCATCGTGAGCTGCGGCGTAAGACACTGCAGACATTTGGGCCTTCGGCCTTCAAAGAACGCCATAAGCGAAGATGGTTCCTCGTCCGGCACAGCTACGTGGTCTGTGTTGATGGGCCAGAGTCCCTCGTGCCGTACGATGTCTTCCTGGTTGACTCAGACTTTTCAATCGAGAAGAAGAAGCAGCGTGTACTTGAGCAGAAAACTGCACAGGAAATGGCAAAGGTGGCACAGGAGAATGTCACGCCAGCCAAGAAAGCACATCTCATTGAGCTCTACAATGCGGAACGCAAGATGAAGCTCTACGCGCGGAATGAAAAGCAGTACTTGCAATTCCGAGACTCCCTGAATGACATGATGATCAAAACAGTCTGGGCACAGAAGCAACGTTTTGGCAGCTTTGCGCCAGTCCGTAACAATGTTTGGTGTCGCTGGCTGGTCGATGGTCGCGATCACATGTGGCAGGTCTCTCGCGCTATCGACAATGCCAGAGATTTTGTCTACATCCATGATTGGTGGCTGAGTCCGGAATTGTACATGCGGCGGCCTGCTGCCATCAGTCAGAAGTGGCGCCTCGATCGATTGCTACAACGAAAGGCCCAGGAAGGTGTCAAGATCTTCGTCATTGTCTACCGCAATATCGAATCCGCCATTCCGATCGATTCTGAATACACCAAATGGAGTCTATTGGATCTGCATCCAAACATTTGCGTTCAGCGATCGCCCAATCAATTCCGACAGAACCAGTTCTTCTGGGCTCATCACGAGAAGCTTGTGGTCGTCGACAACATGATGGCGTTCGTTGGGGGCGTCGACTTGTGTTTCGGGCGTTGGGACGATCCGTGCCACACTCTGACCGATGACAAGCCGACTGGTTTCGAGTTGGATACTGACGTTCCAAGAGACTCCGAGCATTGCCAAGTCTGGCCTGGAAAGGACTACTCAAATCCTAGAGTACAGGACTTCTACAACCTCGACAAGCCTTACGAAGAAATGTACGATCGGACAAGGGTACCGAGAATGCCTTGGCATGACATAGCTATGCAAATAGTCGGACAGCCTGCGAGAGACATTGGAAGACACTTCGTGCAGCGCTGGAACTACGTCCTGAGGTCACGCGTTACGACGCGGCCTACACCAGTGCTCATGCCGCCTCCTGAATACGACCAGGCGGAGCTAAAACGACTTGGGATGACGGGAACTTGTCAGATTCAAATCCTCCGATCCTGCGGGCCATGGTCAATGGGCACACCGAACAAGATCGAGCACAGCATTATGAACGCGTATGTGTCTCTGATTAAGAATTCAGAGCACTTCGTATACATCGAGAACCAATTCTTCGTGTCCAGCACTATGGTTGAAGGGACGACTATACACAACAAGATCGGAGATGCCCTCGTGGAACGCGCGATCCGGGCGCACGAGAACGGCGAGCAATGGCAAGCTTGCCTAGTCATTCCCCTCATGCCCGGTTTCCAGAATAGCGTTGATGCTCCAGACGGGACTAGTGTCAGACTGATCATGCAATGCCAGTTCCGCAGCATCTGTCGAACAGAGCACTCTATCTTTGGTCGACTGCGCGCTGCAGGTATCGATCCGGAGGACTACATTCGCTTCTACTCTCTTCGACAATGGGGCAAGATCGGGCCACGGAAAGTTTTGACCACGGAGCAGCTGTACATTCACGCCAAGTGCATGGTGGTCGATGACAGATCGGTCATCATTGGATCTGCGAACATCAACGAGCGCTCTATGCTTGGCAATAGAGATTCGGAAGTTGCTGCAGTTGTGACTGATACATGCATGATTCCAAGCTTCATGGGCGGCAAGCCTTACGAGGTCGGCGAGTTCCCACATACCCTGCGCAAGCGTCTGATGCGGGAGCACCTGGGCATTGATGTCGATGCTGTGTACCGACGAGAACAGCAACAAGAAAAGAGGCACGAGCAGGACATGGAGATGGAGAGGATCTATCGTAACGATTTCGACGCCACGCCGGCGCTCGGGCGCGAACAGTTTGAGACTCCACCGCAGACACCTCTGCCTCACGCTCTTGCCACTGGACACACCTTGAACGGTTTCACCACTCGCGGGGAGGAGTCTAACGATGGCGTGTCAGGGGCACCACCCTCTGAGGTTTCCAGCAGTAAAGACGTGAAAATCGATTTCAGAAAAGGCCCCGAACGCGATCTCGATGTCGATGGTCATGGAATTGACAATATGCATCGTCTCGCCGAGCATGGAGATGATGGATTCCGAGATTCATTTGTCGATTCTCATGGCCGTGAGATGCTGCTTAAGAAGGACGCCCCTGACGCTGCACGTATCAAGCGTCTTCAAGAGGTGGAAAGGCAGCGAGAAAGAGACGAGAGCAGGGAGCGTCGGCAACTACAGCAGCTCCCAGTTCGCCCTCCGTGGCCCACTGAGCGCACTGAAACTGCCCCGCTTGGTCTTCTGCCGCGCTCTCAACTCCCCGAACTGCCGCCGCTTGACGATACGGATATAGGCGGCCCTCCATTGAAGCGTGTAGTGTCGCAGAAGACCAAGAAGGTCATCAATCCTCTGGTTGACACGCTCGTCCAACCTGAAATCACTGAGGATTGCATGACAGACCCCTTGGCTAGCAATTTCTTCCACCAAATCTGGCACCAGGTCGCCGAAGACAACACGAAACTTTATCGCCAAGTGTTCCGCTGCATGCCCGACTCCGAGGTGACTGACTGGAAGGCGTATGAAAAGTTCAACGAGTACAACGAGCGGTTCATGCAGTCTCAAGGTCTGGGGACCAGTAAGCCAACTCGAGCCAAAGGCGCGCCGGACAAGTCAGGCCCTCCAGGTGCAGGCGGAGCGGAGTCTGCTATCACTGAGACTGTAAAGCAAAGCGGCATCTTCAGAGGCATCGCCAATAAGCTACGGCCTGGCACCAAAGGCTCAGACGGAACGCATACGGAAGAGCTCCATGAGAAGGAAGGAAACCGTCGTTCTCCCGGATCACCTGAGACAGGAACCTCGAGCACTGCCGTGCCTTCGCCGGACCAGCAACCACTGGATGAAAAGGAGGCTCATAAGCAGCAAGACGCATCGTCTAGGAATGATCCAACGCCACTAAGCGAGAAGAGTGAGCACCCTGAGGCGCCCGAGACAGAAGAAGGCGCTGCCAGCCGTCAAAAGACTGTTCAGTACAGTGAGAAAATCAATCTCGCGCCAGAGACAACAGCAACACAGTCCGAAAAGCCCACGCAGCAGCCATTGCAGCATACTGCCTCTCAGAAGCGTCGAAGAAGAGCCACGACCAAGTCTAGCGCTCCCGGCTTTGACGATGTGCTTAGCAAGGATGAAGCTGAAGAGTTGCTGAACATGGTCCAGGGCCATCTCGTCCTGTGGCCTTATGATTGGTGAGTTGGATTTTCATACTGACGTTATTGTTAATGTATACTGACTGTTCCACAGGTTGGAAAAAGAAGAACGTGGTGGGAATTGGCTCTACAACATTGATCAGATCGCACCGCTGGAAATCTACGACTGAGCAGTCACCGTTTCTTTATCCTTACTACTCGATGCTCTTATTGGAACTCACCGCAGCGTAGCGTTCTTGGATCTTTGGGAAATCGACAGCGATTGTGTTTGGTGTGCGGGTGCATAGCAAGCAAGGCGATTGGGCGCAGGGGGCGAGCGAGCACAGTAGCCTGCAATGGGTGTACATAAAGGAATTGAGTATTATTCTCAACAGCGCCTCTCTCTATCTTGTTCAACTCTTTTGTACGTGGTCCGCGTTCGAGGTTTGACGATACAGAGAAGGGAGGATAAGCAACCCTTTCATTCATACATGCTTCCCTCCCTGGTGACCTCTACTCGGCGCTTGATGGCCTGACCGGCGAAGATTGTTCAGCTGTAGGGTACATTAGGCCAGAGCTTGCTCGAGCCAATCCAACAGATCGTATGATTAGTAAATAGGCTAGGCAATGGATTGATGATAGTTGGTAGACGTCGATGCAGCATGCGCGTCGGGACCTTTCAAAACATATGAATATGTTCATATTCTCTGACCGACTGTGCCAGTGCCTTATTCTAATGAAAGATCGGCGACATGGTCATCCAAATCAATTTCATCGCATCTAGTTATCTCCATTCTATTGCTTTTCGGCTCCTGCCTAACCAGACCCAATGCATCTACTATACACCCAACCATATCCCCCCAAGCTAGTCCGTAAAATCATTCCAGTCGTGACTCATATCCCTCCTTGCACCCTCCTCTAGCCTCACTACATCTGCCCAGCCTTCCTCTTCTTCCCACCACCCCTGCCACCACCGCCAGCTCTTGAATTGCCGTCGTCCTCGCCCGCCCAGCGATAATTCTGAGACAGCTCCGAGTCTCGATTGCTAAGATTCAACAACCAATGGGCCGCACGAGCATCCTCGGCAGTGAATTTCGCCGTAGAGGTGTTGTTGGTGTTGGTATGATTCGCGGCGGGGCGGTGATCTGTCTTGGTACGCTTCGTTCCTCGCTTTGACTGAGGTTGAGGCTGAGGCTGCCGAAGTGGGTGTGCCTGAGGATACGAAGAGAAAGGCAATTCGATCTGATCAGGTTGAGTGTGTAACTTGAAATTTGGCGTGCGGCTTGGTCCAGCGAAGCCAGCGGGTGGTGTGAACGTAGAGGCTTGAGGTGGAGGAGCGAAACTTAGACGACGGGTCTCTGGTCCAGCGAGGGTGGGGCGATGGGCAGGAGGTGGGAAGTTTGGTGCTGGCTTTCCGGGGGATGCGTTGCGCCAGGAGACGGTAGGGCTGTAGCGCGGCTCTGTGAGTAGGGCGTTGGAGAGATTTTCGAGCGGTGAGTGTCGAGCTGAAGGCGGAGGAGGATCGGAGACGTGTAAGTGATTGATGCTCGTCCAAGCTGGGCTGTCGAGATCCGTGGCTTTGGACTTCGGTGAGAGGATTGGTGAGTCACCATCGGCAGCAGAGGCGGCGTAAGTGTAGTTGTGCCTGCCTTCCGAACGCTCTGACTCCGAGCCAAAAGGCGAGTCGAGGCGGAAGTGCGTGTTCGTGTTCTCTTTGCGAGGGCGGAGCTGAGGAACACGTTGCTGCATGTGGCTGCCACCAGGCTGACTTCTGGGAATGCCACGCTCAGCGACATTAGCATGAGCATGAGCCTGACCCATTGGTGTCGTGCTTCGGCTCTGGGAGGAAGAAGGCTTCCAGCTCTCAGCTTCGAGAGCTGCGTTGTGAACGATCAAAGGATCGATCTTGAACCTAGCAAAGCCTGGATCGTTTGGCATCAGACACTCCCTGATGAACGATGGGCCGAAGATGGGTGTCAGTGCCCAGCGGATGTGGTAGCAGAAGGTGAGGCAGATGGCGCGGGCGCAGGCATATGGCATCCAATATCCTTGAGCAGCCAGGGCACCGCCGGTGATGGAGTGTGAGAGATCTTTGAGGCCGGCGTTGGTGGTGAGAGCTTTGGCGGGTGTTGTCTGAAGCGCAACGTCAGCAAGTCCGAGTCGTATTCATGGTTTTTTTTGCGGTAATCATACCTTGGAGTACTTGCAAGCCTTGAAGAAAGGCGTGATCCTCACAAGACCAATCTGGTAATCCCACATAACGACATACGTTATAGCCGGATCATCCGGCACGGTGAAGGTGTACTGAAAGACATCAAACGCATCTCTTCCAGTCTTGTTCAGAAAGCTCTTCTTGTCGCTCGAGTATGGAATATGTCTTGTGTAGTCGGAGATGAGACCTTGGTCACCTTGTCCAGTGGGGAATATCTGAAATCTCCTGTGCTCCTCTGCAAGCTCACGGCGCTGTTGAGGGTACAAGGTTAGGGCCGTCTCGTTGCACTCGTAAGGCGGGAATTTGACGCTGCCCTTGATCGAGCCGCGAATGAAGATGGCGTTGTCTTTGATGAGCTTCGGACGCTTCGAGTTGGATGGTGTCAAAGGAGTATCCGGACGAGGTGGTGTTCCGACAGGCGAAAACGCGTGAGAGGCAGTCGACGGAGTTGGCGGCGGTGTGGTCTGCGAATGCACGCGATACCTGTTGTCGCTCGACGGATTGAGGAGTGAGTGTATCTTCAGCATGGTGGCAGCCGAAGGATGAGGGTTGTGCTCCGGTAACACAGTGTATTGAGAAGCCTCCGGAGTAGGTGAAGGAAGATGTCGAAGGGGAGACGACATGTCGCCTCGCAACAAGTGGCAGGACGCTCGATGGCAAGGCACGAACGGGATGACTACAACACGCTGAAACAGAGAGGCGGTGAGGCAATTCCAAGTGCAAGGGCGAGTGCCTTATACTGCAGCATCAAGTCTAGAGGCTAGCCAGCTAAGAGATCCTTGCCAGCTGCCATCGGGTTGCATCAGCCAAAGAGGACGTGAACGCGGCCCACCATGTCTTACTCCTGCGGGCTTGTCAAAGAGATCAAAGGCCATCGTTAGCAACCGACCGCACTTCGGTCTGATCGTACAGTTTGCGGCGGCGGGCCACCTAGCATGGTTCGACCGAGATGGACCTATTTGCTCTCTCCAGACCATTGAGATCTGGAGATGAGTTTGCGGTGTGGGACAAAGCATTGGTCTCAGACGTGCTTGTCCACTGGTCTATGCAGAGGTCATGCAGACCTGCGTTTGCGCCGATGGCTAGATGGGCTGGCAGGTTCCGAAGCATCGATTGGATTCTGCCGCGATATCGTCGAGACTTGAGCGAAGGTGCACCACTTCGACTGTGCTCATAGATTGCTGCCAGCCATCTCGAACACCTTTGTCGATCTGTTTGGGCACAGATAGATGAAGCAAACGAACGTATCGAGAGCGAGTGTGATGAGGAGATACACACGTTGATGTGCTCGAGCCTCTGAGCGCCTCCTGGATACCTAGGACAACCAGCCTAATACTGTTGCTGTAGTGAGGGACGGAAAGATTTTGCCGGCGACCTCGCTCGAGAAGAGGTCAGAGATGTCGTCGTTGTCTCAAGCCACAGAAACTAAGTGGGTAAGCATGGGAGCAGCTGTTCGAGCCACGCAGCGGGAGCGGAAGCGACCAGGTTCACGGGAACAGTTGTGCAGACTCTCTGCTTCACTAGCGGACCCAGAAATCCGGGCGGAAAGCAATAGCAACAGTGAGAGTGTGCCATCGTATTCGCGGTAACACAGCGGCCTGTAGAGGCGTAGGCATCGGCATTCCTGCGAGTAGTGCTGTATGTGTGCTCTGTCCAATTTGGTCTTCACAGGTGCATGTCGTCCACACGCGGCGTATACTCCAGACGCACGGCGGCTCGCGCAGCGGCTCTTTGCATAACAGCGAACCGAGCCATTGGTATCCGACTTTGAGCTCACCGGCGGAAGCTCGAGCATCCAATGGATCGTTCAGCTCCGCTTGACAACGGGATACACCCGTAAATTGTCGCGCGGTATCCAGCTGATTGCCAAAGGACTCGACGATGACGCCGAGGTGTCCTCCTGCCAGCGAGGTTGGTGAACCTGTTTGACTCTCATTTCCGTCTGCGACGCTCCGTCTCGGCCGCGAATCCTCGCTTGCGCTATCCTTGCGCAAACGACCGACACGGCTTCTCCGTTCAAGCGTTCGGAGAAAGTTGTGGCGTGTAGATTTCTAGCCTCTGGCAGCTGATATCATTCGCATGATGAAAGTCTCAAGCCAGCAGAGGGCCATCTATCCGAGGCCTCTAGTCTCAGGTTCACCGATATCCAGTTCGGCGTGTGCACGGCATGATCCTGGCACGAGAGGTTGCTTCCCGTCGGCTGCGGATGTGGTGTAACAGAACTGTCAACGCGTATCTCGCTTGCTCCACCAAAGAAGCTTCTGAGTGAGCGTCGCTCTCGTGTACAGTCCTACCGATTTGTGAGCATGCTCGCTATAGCTGCAGATGAAATTGACAGGCTGCTCATGGTAGTCAGCGTGCACAATGTGCATTCCCTTACGCCACCGAGACCTTCCGCCCAATCCTCTCCATACCACCAGGCATATACTGCCTCAGCACTTCAGGCACCCTCACCGTAGCACTCTCCTCATCCCAATGATTCTCCAGCAGACAAGCCAGTACTCTCGGGACAGCCATGGCGGTCCCATTAATCGTATGCGGCCAACTCAACTTTCCGGCACCCTTCAGGCGTGTGCCCAACCGTCTCGCCTGATAATCTGTACAAATACTCGCCGAAGTGACCTCTCCATAACCCTCATTTATCCCCATCCTCGAAGGGAAGTACGCCTCAATATCGATCTTCCTCACTGCACTCGCTCCAAGATCCGCGCTCGGCATCTCTAGTACTTTAGCATGTAGACCGAGGGAAGTGAGGATTTCACGCTGGATGTCAAGCATTTCGGCAAAGACTGCCTCAGATTGCGCGTCTTCCACGTCGCCGAATCGGTCGGTTGAGGAGTCCGGAGGTGGGAGAGTCCAGGCGAACATCTCGACTTTCGTGAACTCGTGCACGCGGTAGAGGCCTTTGGTGTCGACGCCTCGGGCGCCGGCTTCTGCGCGGTAGCAGCGGGATGGGCCTATGACTTTGAGAGGGAGGCCAGAGGCCTGCAGTGTTTTGTTGGCCTGGGAGCCGGCGAAGGGGATTTCGGCTGTGCCTGCAAGGACTAAGCTGGGCTTGTCTGTAGACCTCTCTTGTCCATCTTGTGCAATGTTGTAGATCTGGGTCTCGCCATTTTGATCTCGAGGCATGAAGCCACATGCGCTGGCGATGTGAGAGTATACCAGACTCGGCGGCGTCATGACTTTCCAGCCCCTGTTCATCGCAACCGAAAGTGCATACTGTATCAGTGCTTGCTCCAGCAACGCGCCTTCATTCTTCAGGAAATACCATCCCCATCCACTCGTGACGGCACTGGCCTCAAAGTCCAGTATGTCCAAGGCTTTGCCGATTTCCACATGACTCTTGCCCGCTTCATTCCCAGTCGGCTTTGTAGCGATCTCCTCAAGCACCTTCGGCTCATTCCCAACAGGCGTGCTGAGACTACTCAAATTCGGCAGCTCCAGTGCCAGCCTCTCCATCTCCTCTTGCATCTCCTTCTCTTTCGCTTCAAACACGCTCAGTTTCGCTTTCAGCTCTTTCGCTTCTTCCAACAACGCGCTCCTCCCACCATCTTCGCTCCCAGCGTTTCGGCCCACTTCTTTCCCAATTGCATTACTCCTCTGTCTCAATTGTACAGCCTCTCTTTGCTGCTCTTGCAACCTCTCATGCAACTCGAGTATTCGCCAGCCATTTCGTGAATGCCGTGCATAGTTTCTGTCAATACAATTTTGTTCGTAGAGGCCTGGGTTTTGGCGGATGTGTTTCAAATCGAGGATTGGTTTCGGCGCGAAGGAGGGGCGAGTATAGGATCGCGTAGGCCTCGCCTTCCTGAGTGAATCGCTAAGTATGCTGCTTCTCACCAGACTGCGCCGACAGCTCGTGCAGATGTATGGGAGAGACATTGGTGTGCTGTCCGACTCGGGATGGAAGATTGAGGTTGCAATGGCTCGGCTGACTTGCCCAATGATTCACGTACATGACGCGCTGTCATGAGATGATGAAGTGGATCGCACATTCTCCTTTGGGGCATTACACTTCACCTTGAGCTGTCCACGCCATCAAACTATGTTCGACCTCGTCTCCATCTTCATACATTGCAGAAGTTCGGTAGCCGCTACTGCATTGCCCGCTCAGCGTACTCACTGTACATGCAAGTAGCCATCATCGTCTGCCGTGCATTTGAGAAACATTTCTCCAGCCTCCGTCCGGGAAAAGCTCCCACTGAAGAAGGTCCAGAGTCTTGCATAGCATTGGCTCATCAAACGTAGAAATGCAGCTGCAAACAGAAGTCATCATACTAAGCGCGATGCGTCGCAGACTTTGAAGAGCGTTGCGAGATGCATTCTCTTCTTCACGAAGCTGACATAGACAGGTCTCCTCGTCCAGTCTTAGGTTAAGGCACTTGTTGCTCAACGGCTCGGCATTTTGGAAAAGCTATGCGCCATTTGAAAGATCAAGCTGTGCTTTCTTCATTGAGCGAGCTCCGATCTTCAAGCACACTGCTCATCATCAGCTTCCCCTCGATATACCGCCCTGGACTCTTCACCTGCAGAAGCCTTCTCCTTCGTCGACGCTCGCCGTGCATCCGAACCAAAGAATGATTCCGAGTGGCTGGAAACGGTCTCTAACATTGAGCTGCGATCGACACCGAGCAATCGGATTGTTCTCCATAGGACACCTGTCGCATCCACTGCGCTGGCACGCAATATGCATAAGGCGCAGAAACGGCTTCGCAAGCCACTGTCCAGATACCGATCAGGTCTCAGTGGCTCCACTGGTACATCCGCCGGGGACCTCTTGCAGTGACATGCAGACCTTATTTGACCACGACTGAGGCTTCATCAGACTGAGACCATCGAGATAGGCTGTTGCGTGCCACAGAGCTTACACACAGACCACCGCACTGATGCAAGTGAAGTCGAGAGCTAAGGCGCCTTGCCTAACCACCTATGGTCAACATGAACCGAACATGCATGTATGGTCTGCATTTTCAAGCATGAACTATCCATACATGGCGCAAAGAGCACAGACTGTTCTTACCGATCTGCTCCACTGATCTACTAGAGTCCCTGATTGCCTTTGAAGCTCTCCCATGACGTTGCGTGGCTCTTCAATGGGTTGATGAGCTCGTAGCTATATGTTGAAGCCGCTCGCACGACGTTTGCAAAATTTGACCTGCGAAAGAATCTCATAACAGCTCTTGCATTACTACAACCTCTTGTCTTACAGAAAATGTCCGCAGAAACCGTCATCACTGGCAATTCGGCCATGCAAGACTCCGGCTACGGCTCGCTGAATGGACTGGCCGAGCTCACCCCAGAGAAGCTTGCCATCATGCGGCTCAATGCCTCAGAAGACCGTGACGTCTTCTCCGACCCAGGAACTCCTTCTCGCGGAGGAAAATCTCTCAGCTTCCATCACAGCGCCACCAATGGCTCGCGGTCGCTGGCTCGCACCAGCCGCCAGATCAGCAGTGGCTCTCGCCGTACGAGTTCCTTCATGCACTCGCACCGGAACAAGATGTCCATGGAGCTCACGCACCAAGCTGAGGCCAAGTTCTTCTCTCTGATTGAGCTCATGTCCAGCGCCTCGAGAGAGGCGTCTTCTCTCAAGGAATATTGGGGATCTCTGATGTCCGATAGAGAGTCCTTCGATCGCGAGCGGGAGGAATTGATGATGCAGATCGACGAGATCACTGAGACCCTGGAGCAAAAGGAGAGTCAGCATCACCATCACGGCCGCGAGCTCGGTGACAAGAAGAAAGAGATCGAGAAGCTCGTCATCGAGCTGTCTTCTGCTCTCAACAACATCTCGATCCACAAGCAGACCATAGCCGACCGTGATCGTGAGCTTGAGCGCAACCGAGCTGAGCTGAGTGATATCCGCCTCTCAATTTCTCGCAGCCAGAACGACCACGAGAAGACCAGGTCCGAGCTCGAGAGTCTCGTTCTCCGCCTGACCACTGCTGAGGGCGAGCGTGACTCTGCCAGAGAGGATGCTGAGAGACATCGTGGCTCCATTCGCAACCTCAACCGCGAGATATCCGAGATCAAGAGCAGGAACACCGACCTCACTGACCGTCTCGAGGTATCTCGCAAGGAGGTCACCACTTTGACAGAGCGTATTAAGTCTTGGCAACTTGAGCGAGACTCTTACTTGGTCGAGAAGGATCGCCTCCAGGAGAACCTCCGCAAGATCACTCTCCGCTTCGACGAAACTACCAGAGAGCTCTCCGAGACCAATGACAGACACGGGCACTTGCAGCGCGAGGTCAGACAACTCAAGGAAAGCCTACGCATTGCCGAGTCCGAAAGAGACGACCACCACGGCACCATCGACCGTCTCCGCAATGAGATCCGATCCAAGACTTCCTCCATCGAAGAAGTTGAGACTCGCCTCTCAGAGCTTCTCGTCAAATACGAGTCCTCCAAGCGCGAGGTCACCGACCGCGATGATAGAATCCGGGACATCGAGTCAGAGATACACACCCTCCAACATCGCATTGAGCGAAGCCAAGAAGAACAGCGCACCGTCGTCCTCGAGCGCGACCAGCTCCGCGACGACCTCGACCACGAACGAACCAAGTCGGGCGAGACACAGCGCCATCTCGCTGCTCTTCAAGAGACACTCACCCGCACTGAGGCCACGCTGGTTGAGATCCGATCTGAAGTCTCCCACACAACTGAGAGGATCAAGATTGTTGAGCATGAACGTGATGAGGCGAGGGATAAGCATGGTCACCACAACAATGAGATGACTCAGTTGAAGCAGAAACTTACGCTCCTGCAAGCTGAGGTTCGCACCGCAACTGAGCATCGCGACAGAGTTAAGAAGGACCTGGAGCACTTTAAGAGGAAGTATGAGGAGGTCACTGAGACGATTGAGGAGTATGATAATGGATCTGGGGAGCTGGAATGCGAGATTGAAAGCCTTCGTGCCATGCTTCGCGAGGCGCGTGAGCAGAAGGAGAGAGCCATCTCTGCTCGCACTACAGCCGACCGGGAGAGGGACGAGTATATGTCCAAGTATGAGGTACGTTTGCATCCAACCCTGTCACTGCCTCTTACACCGCCTACTACACCACCATCACGATCTACGGCTCTGCTTCCAGCCCTACAGAAGCAAACTGTCCCTGTCACACCACCTCCGTCATCATCACCTCAGCCACTGGCACCTTTACAGAAGCAAGCGAGTCCTGCAACTCCACCTTACACACCGCCTACCTCATCATCACCTTCGCTTCCACTGGTACACAGGCTACAGGGCGTTGCCCTAGCGCCTCCCACACCTCCTCCTTCTCCGCCTAAACAAGATCAGCTTCCCCGTACACAAAAGACATGGTCCTTCCTCTCCCTAATCGACGACCTCTCGCGGTCGTGGGACATCTCCGACGCACTCATGACCACATGAAGATCTCTTCACGTCCCTTCACTAACACCATATTCTTTCCTACAGGAGAAATGTCGCCAGTTGGAACGTATGGAAGAGTCCGGAAGCTCCTTCTATCACTCCTCCGGCCACTCTCACTCCCACGGCCACGGGCATGGACACTCCCATGGTCACGGAGCAAGTCGGTCCACGTCGACCAGAGTGGTTACGAGGAGTGCGTCGGGTTTTGGATCTAGCTCTAAGCAGGAGGAGGCGAATGGGGAGTAGACCGATTGGGGGCTTGAACACTCACTGAGAAGTGGGTAACGAGTGCACTTATTCTTTGATCGACACTGCTATTTGTTGGCTTCGACTATGCTTTGCGAGAGTTGCGTATCGGCGTAGACTCGTACCTGGTACAGTCGGCGTCAAAAATGTATGCTCGAATCATAAAAAGTAGTTCCTTGCCAGTTTATGATAGGGGTATCTTACTTGCACAACCATGCCTTGTTCATTGAACCGCATAATCCAACAGTACTTCTGAGGGTATGGTATACCTACAAACGATCATGATCAGTGCTCCCCATCTGCTTATATCAGGCCCATACAATCAATCGGTCTCACCAGTTTTGCTAACAGCATCAAGGGCTTCCATCTCAACCGCAGCCCAAGCTTGATCTCCACCACCTGTGATGTGTACGAGCTTGAACTTCAACGGAGATGTAAGCGCATTATTTGTCCCTCCTAAGGCTATTCTTCTCCATTGATCTATCTCAGCAATCGTTAGCTCGCTAAATGACCCAAGCAATGCAAGTACGGCGGCGTGCTACCAAGTGATGTGAAGTGGCCTGACCCGCTAGATGACCCTGGGACATCCCAAGTCACATCGGGTGCTACGCGGTCGTAGAAGGGTTGGAAATCGTCTGTAGATAGGTGTGAGATCAATTGCGCGATTTCTTTTGTGGTTGGGTATGGGGTCATGTTGCTCGGAATAAGTCCAGTTGACTTTGGCACAGACTGAGTGGAATACTGAAGGTTAGAAGACTTGAGGATGTTGTCAATACGATTCATACCCACGCTAACAAGTATATCAGTCAGTCAATGCCATATACATCGTGCTGCAGATTGCGGAGCTAGATTCCGTACGGCTACAACATCCGCAGTAGAGAATGACATTCCGAGGATGAACAACATCGTTGCCGCTTGCCGGCGGCTCTGTCGGTCTCGAGGGACGATTGCGAGAGCACGCGTCGGAGGTCATGTCTCGGAACCGGACGTCTCTCGATGACGACGTTTGAGGCTCTATCTCGGTTCCCAGACGCTGTGAGTTTGAGAAAGCAGTGTTACTGGCCTGTGCACGCTTTCTTCGGAGGGCTGGGAACGAGATAAATTTCCGACTGCATTCCGGATTCCGACCTCACCTCTACCTCCCTCCCGTGCATCTTTGCTGAATCACTCGATGCGCGCACCGATAGATGGCCGGACATGTTCTCCATGCCACACGTACCATGATGTATGTATGTCGCGGAACATCACAGGTTGGTAGCGAGAAGTGGCGAACGAGCATTTCACCTATGATGACCACAGGGCATATATGTGACAGATTTGCTGTTTCCATTGTTCAAATCAAACGCACCTCGTTCCTGATCTCTGAGCACTTTACACAACTGATATACTCAAGAAATCTTTGATTGCACCAAGGCTAGCAAAACCTCAGGAACCATGCCCGAAATCGTTGACGGCGTTGAAAGGTACCCTACCACGGGCAAGAAAGTGCTAGTTGTCGGCGCAGGCAATGGCGGTCTCCAGGCAGCATTGGAGTGCTGGCGCAAGGGCTTTGATGTGGAGATACTGGAAAAGCAGGATCGTATTTCGACTCTGGGCGATTTCTTCAGCGTTGCACCACCGGGCGTCGCGACTCTAAAGTACTATCCGAGCATGAAGGCCGATTACGAGAAGCACGCGAGCAAGGGCAAGCTCAAGACTTTAGAACCGAACGGTACCAAGCTCTGGGAAGGCGAGTGGGAATGGGCGCGTCAAGGCGCTCCGCATGCTGCTCCAGATGTGGACATGTGCTTTGCTATTCGTAGACCACTGTTTACGACCATGCAAGTGGATCAGCTTACTCGACTTGGCGTTCCAATACACTTCGGTGTCGACGTCGTCCATGCCGAAGAGAAGGATGACGGTACCGGCGCCATAGTGACCACGAAAGCCGGCGAAAAGTACACTGCAGATGTTTGCATCGCAGCCGATGGTATCGGCGTTCCAGCTGGCCTTGTATGATACTTGATCTGAGACTGACTTATGATAGGGGTACACTCAGGGTTTTATCGAAGCCGTAAGGATACAGTCAATGTCGGCGACAGCGGCTATGCGATTTCGCGCACCGCGTACCCGGTGGATGCAATCAAGCCAGGCTCTTTGGCAGAGAACATCGTCAAAGATGGCACCCAATTCCGCACCTACTGTGGCCACGAAGTCCATATGGTATGTGAGAGGATATCTGTTCCACCTTCCTGCTTCAAAACGCTGTCGGCTAACACGCCACTCCAGAGTATCATGGTATGCGACGGTTATATATCGCCGGCTTTGACACACAAAGCCACAGATAGCTCGACGGAGTCCTGGCACAACCTAAAAGAACCTGACTACCTGGTTCACAAACTGCACGAGGTGCACCCAGAGTTCGATCCAGAAGCCCTTGATGTCCTTCACCAAGTGTCGGAGCCGACGGTTGACTGGCGGCTCATGTGGCGCGATGGATCGGAACGGTGGACGTCAGAGCACGGCCGTGTTATTGCACTTGGCGATGCTGCTCACTCCTTTTTCCCTACATCCGCCAACGGTGTGGTACAAGCGCTTGAGGATGCTCTCTCTCTGGGCGAATGCCTTCGTCTAGGTCAAAAGGACATCGGGTGGGCAACGAAAGTGCACAACAAATTAAGGTGCGAATGACCTCGACCCTTGCTGGGAAAGTACATCATTATTGACTGCGTGTAGATTCCAACGAACTTCAATTCTGCAAAAGACAGGGTACGTATCACCAATGACAAGTGATTTCTAGCACACTCACTAAGCGTCTAACAGATTTGTCAATCGCGATGAGATGCACCACGTCAACCCCGAAGCTATCAAAAGAGGCGAAGAGAGAGGCGACGTTGGTCACTACCGCCAAGGTAAATGGGCTTGGGGTCACAATGCAGAGGTGTACGCAAGGAACAACTACGAGAAATGCTTGGACCATCTTAAGGGCGGGAGTGCGTTTGAGAACACGAACCTTCCACCAGGACATGTTTTCAAACCCTGGAACCTGGAGTCTGAGCTGAAGCGGATGGAGAGTGGCAGAAGGTCGAGTTTGAAAGAGAATGGCGATTGGGGCTGTTGAGGTCACAAATTATCATCAGTATTTTGGTGTTGAAGTGCGTGGGTATACAATATTTGGACAATATAGACTGTCTTCGTCTCTACTTTGGAGTCAAAAACAATGATGCAACTCTCCGCCTCCAACTACCACGAACAGAGCACTGTTCAACTACCGAGTGTAGGTGACAGAGTTCATGGCAGGCCTCTCGCAAGATGTCGCATTCCGAAATACTACTAAGCGCAACGGTAGCAGCTTAGATATCGGAAAAGTCACGGAATGAGAGGATCTGGGTTTAAGTGGCTTTCTATATTAGAGTAGAGTCCTCCTGTGTACGTATCATCGCACTCCGTATGCTTAGAAGATCCAAGCTCATACGCAACTGTGGACCTTGGCTTGTTCTCCAATTCGAAAGTTCTTGATACAACAACTACACTCCCAACAATGTCTCAAGATCTCTACGCAACTATTCGACAAACGCTCGATGCCGTAGTAGCCGCATACTCAAGCCCCGAACCATGGAATCCAGACCAGATCTGGGCCACCCGCACCGACGATTGCCTCCATTACATACATCCCACAGAGTCTCTCCCAGAGTCATTTCGCATACCGATCGAAAAAGATCATCATATCCAAACGTTGAAATTCCTGGGCCCGGTGCTCGAAGACTTTAAGCTAGACATCAAAGATGCCGTGATTGATGTTCGACCTAAGACGGCTGTCTTAAGGCTTACGGCCAAGTACGATCTACTAGAGGTGGGAAACGAGGGACCGGATCGGGGGCTTGCGACGGAGTTCATGTGGTTGATGGAAATGGATGAGGAGGGGAAGAGGATCAAGAGGGTGGAGGAGTTTCTTGACTATTCTGAGTTTCTGGCGGTGTTGACGGATAGAGCTGCGAAGTATGCTGAGAGTAGAGAATAAGGAAAGGGCTTGGCAGTGCTTCGAAACGATGGCAATGGGTCGGTTGGGAGTTTTTGAGGAGAGTCTGCTGTTTTCTTGTTGATTATGGATCAAGAGGCCTGCATCTGTTCCTCGATCAACTTCAGTCGATGGTATTGTCTTCTTGGATGCCGGATTTGTATAGGAATGGAAATCTACGACTTGGATTTCGAGTTTTGAGCAGGTTTCTACAAAAAAGTCTTTGCCTAAAAGCTTCTCGTCGTTATTCAATGACTCGCGTAAGAGGTGCACTAGATACACCCCGCCCTTCAACAACTCTAGCATCGACAACTTCCAGAACAGGCAGCTCCTGCAATCTCGCAATAATGTGGTGCATTGTCGGCAGATCTTGCCAGTCCAGCTTGTCAAGACGAATGGTAGCATCTTTCGCTCTCCACATCCTCTCGATGACAGGTTTGCACGTCTTGTCGACAGAAGGTATGAGTACCGGATAATCAGCATCAACTGGCTCACCTGACAGATTTCCCACCCGAGGCATATACTTATAGCAAAACGCACCATCCTCAGCTGTTCCCGTACTTGGTGCTTCCTTAGGTAAGTCAATCTCTTCGAGTCCCGTCCAGGCGAAGTTTCCCCAGACTGCACCTTGCCAACTGGCGTTGACCCTCAGGCTGTTGGCCCGCCTGTGCACATCAATTGATGTAAAGAGTTTCGGCATGCCGAGTTCTTCTCTGCCGGACAGTATTGGATCGGCGAGGGACTCGAAAAGGACCGGAATGTGTGTACCCTTGAGGAGCTCGCCAGTGGAACTGACATGTTCCACACCATGGATATAGAATCCCAATAAGTGATATCCGCCTCCTCCGAGCCAATCTAGATTCGAAAAGGTATGCTGCATGAAAGAGGCATATGCGATTGTGCCTGGAGTTCCGAAACGAAAGTTCCTTCGATCGGTTGGTAAGAGATTCTGAAGCAATGATCGCTCTGTTTTGAAGCGAACAATGGCAGACACGAAGGACGAATGCTGGGCTGCGAAAGGGTTTCCGTCATGCCGCTGTCGAGGGCCTGGTAATGGCCCGAATTCAATCGGCATGCGCCAGTAAAGGTTCGGTTGGAGTGACCATGTGTAAGACCTCAGACGCTGAACAGCATGGTCGTACTCGTTGTGCGAGAAGAACGTTGACAGATACGACTTTATTCCGACGTCCACTGGTGTGATTCCAGAAGCAAGCTTGAACGAAAACTCTTGCAGCTCGGTCGCTCGATAGTGTCGTATGTCGCTGTACAGTTGCAGTCGATCCTGAATGTCGTTTCGCGAAGGCAGATCCGACAAGACAACTGTGAGAGCGGAGGCATCCTCGATTGCATGGCTAGTGTAAAGACCCAGAATCGGTACAACAGAAGAAGAAGCTCTTCCGACAAGTGCGCAAGACGCTCCTCTGAGGGTGAAAAGTGGTGTTGTTCTCGAGAGGTATTGCCGTTCGACCTCCGGTCCTGTAGTGTCCATGATGTCTGTCCAGCGTTCTGACATATCTGTGTTTTTGAATCGCTCAGGCGGATCCGAATCGGCTTGTTCAATCTCTTCAGCTCCATGAAAGACTACCACATCGTAGGACAGGCCATCCGGTGACGCCACAGCGACAATTCGAGATCCATCATGATCCGAGACGATGACTATTTGCGAAGCTCCCTTGGAAGGTGGAGCGTCTATGGAACGATTTAATTCATCTTTCCCGATGCATTTCTGGGCAATGGATACAACAGAGTCGGCTTTCTGGTCAAAGCATTCGCCTGGTTGGATTCTAACGATGGAGTGAGTGCTGTCTGCCCCGACGATGACATCGCCAACTGTTTGATTCCCATCGGCCGTGGTCACTGTCGTTGTTTCAAGGTTGACTTCTAGAACCTCCTTTGTGTTTATTCGCACTTCTACGGCTGATTCTGTTTTCGTTGAGATCTGAGCCAGCAACATCTCTCTCAGCTGGGTTTCTTGTACCAGTACCCAGGGCTGCGAACTCATTAGCACTCGAACGTTCGTTTCGAGGGAAATTTGAGAGACTCAATCGTATCCATGTGTCCACTTCACCGACCATTGACATGCGATCAATGATTTCATTGCCAGATGAACGCATCGCAACTTCAGCCACATGGGTTCTCATGTCTGCATGAATGCAAATGCCAAGCCTTTGCAATGCTTCATGAGCATTTGGGGTGATATGAATTATGCCACTGCGCTCTTTGCCGTTGCAGATGTCTTTGGCAAAAAGGTGCACGATGTGGCGGTGCTTTTGCAATGCTGCGGCTGTTATCAAAGCTTCCAGCTCATTTCCTATGACAAGGACCTTTAGGGGCGTATGGTTGTCCATTGCAGCTTGAACGTACTGTTCGGTGTTGGCTCTTCCAGTGACGATTGTCACGGAACGGACGACCGCCTGGAAAAAGTCTGTGGGCATAAGATACACTCTTTCGTCACTCGTGGATTGATGGGCGAGGAGGGATCAGCAGGGCTGCAATTCCGAAAGTGCTTCCGGCAGCGGAATTCAAGGCCGTTTTCCGAAGCTGATGCGTCGGAACAAGGCGATGGAGTCTCAAAGATCGAGGAACATGGCTGGTAGCCTGTAGCAGTGATTAGCATCATCCAGATCAGATCGGCTCTAGGGTCAGATCTAATTTGAACTAGTTATAATCTGGATTATTAGTTAGAGATCTGGATTAGAATGATCTAAATTGGATGAGAAACGGCCTACCTATTTAGGCAATCCTAAAGGAATTAGAGGAGTGTTAGGCTATATAACGGCTATAACGGGCTAGCACAGACGCCTAATTAAGGATTACTTAGATCTCTAGGCTGTAACCTAGATCTCTAAGTTATTTACAAGGCGTGATTTAATTGATGATCTGCCTTATTTAAATTAGATATAACTCGTTGATCTGGATGATGCTGCTCACTGGCCTGTAGCGAAGGCGAAGTCAGATTTGCTAGCCAATTTATGGTCACCAAGAGACTGTGTGTCAATTCGATATGCATCAATGACTTCCGTGAAGAATCGCGAAGTTGGAGCACGATCAGAGTCCCCAAAAATCACGGACGAAGGTGAGCCGAGTGAATCTCTAGCATACTCTGTATATCATCTCATGACTTGTATAAAGATTGATCAACACCTCCACGTCGAGAACACTACTTCTCGATCAGATTCCCATTCGTCTTACATGCTCCCTTTGACGAAAAGTGTGACTTCAGAGGCAGCCAAGTCTCGGCATTGTAATCAACCTGCCTCTTTCCACTTGTCTCCAGCGCCCATTGACTCAGCCCCAGAATCAAAGGAGACTCCAGTATGAAAGCCATGCTCCCCTCTCCAACCTTCTGCGGAGTCAATTCGGCGTGAGTCGCAGCATGGTGGCTTTCACTATCAGGCCCATGAGCAGACATGACATTGTGCAGCGTCGCGCCGCCCGGAAGAAAACCCTTGGTGCGAGCATCGTACCCTCCGGTGATCAATCCCATATACTCTGACATTGTGTTGCGGTGATAGTATGGTGGGCGAAAAGTGTCTTCCATCGTCAGCCACCTTGGAGTGAAGGCTGCGAGCTCAACAATCTTCTCGGAACTGGAGAGGACTGTAAAGATGGAAGGATCTGGATGATCGTAGGATACACTCCCGAAAGTCAGAAACCGGCCGAGGTCGTATTTGTATGGGTAGTAACCACCATGCCAACCGACAATGTCAAATGGGCTATGGTCCTGCAATGCCTTGAAGAGTTGACCGTTGAACTTCGCATATATCTTGTATTCGCTATTGGTATCCTCGTCGAAGCTGGATTTTGGAATTTGAAAGTCTCTGGCGTTAGCTAGACCATTGCTTCCGATAGGCCCGAGTTCTGGCAACGTATAACTCCCTTGGTATAGCTCGACCGAGTACCCTCGGACGGGCCCATGTGGCAGGGCAACATTGTACCGTATTCCTCGCGGGATAACACAGATCTCGTTTGGGCGGACAAGCAGGTAGCCTAGCTCTGTTCTGATATCCAGAACGCCTTGCTGAAGAATAATAAGCAAGTCTCCGTCCGCAGAGTAATAGGCAGAACGGGATTCCATCGACTGCCCAGCTGAGAAAATGTGATACGCAACCCCTGATCGAGTCGAGGGCTCACCAGCGCCAGCTATGAGCTGCATCGACTGAACCCAATCCGCCTTTTCATTGATGTCGAAGGGATCCCATCGCATCTGTGCGGGTGTATACAGCATTTTCTCGTGTGGAATCTGAAGGCTCTGCGGCTCGTGTTCGAAAGGCGTGTGAGCAGCAGACGGTAAAACGCGGTAAAGCCAGGTATGACGATTCTCGCTTCGTGCAGCAACGAACGAAGTCCCAGATATTCTCTCGGTATACAATCCATGGCTTGGTTTCTGAGGAGTATTCTGAGCTTGTGGCAATGTCCCTGGTAAAGCCTCCGATCTAACAAATCGTCAGACATGTCGAGCTCTCAGCACTTCACTTACTTACTCATGGTAATCTCCAAACCCCGTGAGGTAGGTATACTTCTCTGGAGTGGTGAATTTCGTCGTCGGCATGTCTACTGCTTGTTGTGTTGGCTGTAATACGAAGAGCTGCACTGTGGAGAGAGAGCGCCTCCCTTTCCAAATATAAGACATTGGGATGGTTTTCAGCATCCATCACACAGCTTGTTGTCTTGTTGGATTGTTCCTCCGACAGCACCTACCCTCCGAGTGGTAAGGCTCTCTGACGGAGGAGACGTCATGAGAGGCCGGGAATTCCTGGTGAGCATGGCTGTTTGACACTGGCGGCACTGAAAACCGATCGGAATGGCCGCCGCAGTTCCGAAAATGTGCTTGAATCTGCCCTGAAAGCATGCCATCGGAATCTGGAGAAGTTGAGTCCGGGTGCCATGACCAATGAGAAATCCTTCTTTCAGTTTCGACTCTCTGTGATGCAGTCTGGCGTCGTGAATCAGGGATGAGATTGTATTGCAGCAGACATGAAGGGCTATAGATTGTCAAGAAGTATCTTATGGCCCACCAAAATCCCCTAACTTTTCGGGATATCGCTATAGTTTTGGCCCGAAGTTGTGGTCATAGCTAGATCGAAAACTTTTCTCGCCTTGAATACTACTCAAAGGCTCTCCGAGTACAGATTGCGTTGCTTTTGGAGTACTGTAACTGAAGAATGGAGAAATACAAGATGGATCTGTGCAGTTGAAACATTCTAAAGTACAAATCATCAGACTTACACCAGGCCAACACAGTCCCAATATCCACGCTGTTATTTTATTGGCATAGCTCCACTGCATGGAGCGCAGTCTCAAGGGCTTCTTTGTCCCTCGGGACAAACTTGACTTGCAACGGCTTCGGGCCAGAAACTGTAGCCGCCGTGTTCGCCACACCCGTAATGGGGTCAATGTCCATTGGCCCGGCTGCCTCCAGCTCGAAAAAGTTGAGGATGCGGAGGAACAATACATACAGCTCTCTGATCGCGAGGTGCGACCCGATGCACATGCGGCTGCCCAGCCCAAATGTGAATGTAGGTGCGTCTGGATGCTCAAGCCATCGCTCGGGCCTGAACTCGTTATGATCGCTCCAAATCTCCGGATCTGCTCTGGTCAGCTTGTTACTCTCATCAGGTATGTGCGAAGGATTGTTTCCGTACCGTTATTGCAGGCCCACGCATTAAGAACTATCACAGTGTCCTTCGGCACAATCTTGTTGTCATATGTGAAGTCTTGGAGCGCTGCTCGTGGAAGAGATAGCCGAGCTGCCGGGTAGCATCTGTTTCAGTTGTCAGCGAACAGCCTACGATGTAAGAAGCTAAAATATACCTTAAGACTTCTTTGATAAAAGCGCTCAGATATCCGACATCTTGTCCTTCAGGCACCTCGTCAAGCAGGTTGCCCTCAGAATACGTATCTCTTATGGCTTGAAAGACCTTGTCCTGTAGATCAGTCCTCACGCAGAGCACTGCAATGCCCCACAAAACAGTTGCTTGCATAGTGTCCAAGCCGGCTGCGGTTATTGTAGCATTCAGAGACTCTAGCTCCGAAGTGGTGAGATTACTGTCGGGGTCCAGCTTCGCATTCGCCCTGATGCAGGGCTCGTGGTTCTTGCCAGTTATCTGCACGTCCAGCTCGCGATCTAGGAAAGCTGTGTACTTCTTCCGTCGGACCGCCATATTTCTCGCCAATGTTGAGATCGAATTGAAGGGGAGTAATCGTAGAAGCGGAACATAATCTTGCGTGTTGCTTGTCAAGCTTCTGAAGTTACTAATGGCCTCCTCGACTTGCGTAATTTCGTGAAAGATATCACTCTTTTTGTGCAGACGAGTGCCCCAGTGCAGCGTGAAGCCAAGGCTGATGTTCATGCGGAGGAACAGTGGGCCTGGGTCGATACTTGTCTGTCCAGCTTTGCCATTATCCAAGGCTTCTCGAAGAAAAAGAAGAGTCTCGGCATTGATGTGATTGCTGTAACTCGATACGGCTCGTCGGTTCAGGGCTGTAGCTAGAGTCTTTCGCCTGGTCTTCAGAGACGCCGAGTATGGTGATGTGCCTATCGTTGTTGCACTCGCATTGGAGACAACCTGCACTGCTGTCAGGAGACCGACCGCGGCTGTCTGAGTGGGACTATGTAGATGAGGAAATTCTGCTTGCCTTGTGAAAAGTGTAGAATTCTGGCCTCGACATTGTTGCGTGCGAATTGCCTGTCAAGATCCTTTTGGCAGCATCGGCAGTGTTAATTACAAGCATCGGGATATTGCCCAGTTGTACCTGATATACCGGGCCATACTTCTGTGAACACTGCTGATATATCCCAGGTGCATTGCCTCTCTGGATGTCCCTTAGATTGCCGAGAATTGGGAGACCGAATGGGCCCTTGAAACCTGGAATCCGAGACTTCCATCGCACGTACTCGTGGGCGAACAGTGAAATGAGCAGAAGGACCGCAGCTCCTCCTAAAATTTGAGTGGCGGACCACCCTTGCATAACCTGAGTGGAATCCAACAACATCTCTGCATCAAACGTGAGAATGATTTTCGAGGTCTCCAACGAGCCACATCTTCACCCATATAACTGATGCTCAACGTACCCATGTAACTTTCGTGAAGTGGTGTTCCAGCGGTTTCCTGTTGTATGCCTCGCCACCAGCGATCGGGGCTCGCCCGGAATCCTTTGCGGAAATTCCGAGAGATGAGGGCACCTTACAACAATACCCTGTGGGGTGCGTGCGTGGACCTTCGGCGCGACCGGAGCTCATACAGGACTGTTAAATGTCAGCAACATGTTCATATTTTCAGACGCCGGCCGATTCTGCACACCTTCTTACTGCCGCATGGAATCCTTTCCGAAAGGATTGAAATGAGAATTGACGTTGACCGATCTTCTGCCTGAACGTCCCCCAATACTTCAGGTTACAGACAGTTTGGACAATTTCCCCATCCTCAGACGGCTGCTCTTGGCTCTGCGCCGAGGTATGTGTCCAGAAAGCCCAAATCTCCATCCAATCCTGTACCTAAAAGTGCCCAGGTTTCATTTGCAAGTTGTGGATTGACTGAACCCAATGGTCCTGTGCGGAGATCATACTGATCTGCCCAATCTTCCAGCCAAGTCCCGTCAATCATCGTAGCTGAGTTATTGTTTGTCTCCGTGCTCGACGTTTTGGAAGGTGAAAGAAACCCAGTCGCAGCAGTCGGGCCCACCAGATCGCCTGATTCCGACCGGCTCGGTAAGCCCATTTGGATTGCCCATGCTTCCAAGCCACTGACAGATTTCCAGAGATCAAACAGAGATGGAGCACGTGTGCCTAGGAGCTTGAACATATCAAGTGCACTGTAAAATTGCTGCTTCAGTTGAAAGAGAAGGGTCGTGTCGAAGCCCATCCGACTCGCTGTGCATGACCTTGGGGCCTTTGCGATCGCCAAGAGAAGACTTGAGAATGCTGATACCAGAAAGTACTTGAAAAAGACCGCATGTCGTTCAACGAGAGCGGTGGAAGAGTTGAGCTCGTGTAGGACTTGAATAGCCTCGCAGGCTACCTCTATGGCTGTGCGTGAGTACTGCTCATTCGCTGTGATGCGATCGACTGAGTATAGGGCCGGTCTATGGATGAGATTGCGCAGTTGGTTCGCCCTGAGGAAGAGGATACTGCTCATGTATAGACTCGGTTCGTTCGCAGACGGATCAGACTGACGACTCTGCAGCTCTGCTCGATCGAACTGCAGGTTAGGGGGAAGCCGAAGTTGCCATTGAGAGATCTGGTAGTCTAGGAAATCGATCTCGCTGGTGCTCAATCCGACACTTCGATCGCTGATCCGGCTAGCGAGACGGCAAGCCTCGCCAGCAATGCGCGACAATCGAACTACGGTCTCGAGATAAATGCAATCTGGATCCTGTGGGCGGCCATGACATTAGTGCACGCCGCTGGAGATCCACCAAGAGGACTTACTGGAATCTCCAAGACTGTGTTAAGGTCGCTGTCTTGTATCACGAAAGGAATACCTAGGGCAATGCTGGATCTCCTATCGAGCACGAAAACAGCCCATACAACCTTGGTGGCTAGGAGGGCATCTTTAGGCGTTTTAAACGTGCAATTTGCGTCTTTTCGATTGATCCCCATTTCGAGACACAGTCTCGCAGCGTGGGCAGCAACACGAGAAGCCTGCAGTTCCTCGTCAAGGTGAAAATGAAGAAGGGCCTGCGCGATGTAAGCAATGTGTTCACCCGACAGTCAACGATTCTGGACCTACTACAAGAATCCAATTGACGATGCCACCGAGGCTCGGCAGGCTCCAGAATGAGCTTCCTAGGGACTCCCGAACGCTGTCAAAAGTCCTTTGGGCCAGGCGACTGATTTTGCGGCTCTCTAGTGTAAGTGCATTGGCTATGACCAACTTGAGAGTCAATGTCTTCGTACTGTTCAACTCTTCTGCAGTGATTAACTGTGTCTGCACGGGTTGAGGTTTCTCGGATTCCCGCAGCAGCTGAAAAACACGTTCGGCTGTTTGCAGAAGCTCAGCAGTCTCCATGATAGGATACAAGAGCCCAGGGCCCGAGTTGAAGACAGAAACCAGGCGTGTGACTTCGCTGTATTTCATCTCTTGTAGTGGGTCGTTGAAAACCAGGCGTGCGAGTGGCTTCGAAGCGGCGAGAATCTCAGAACTTACGATCGTATTGATCTCAAATCCACCTGATCGTCCGCCTGCTCCCTCGCCAGAAGGCCTCTTCAGCGGCTGTGAGCCACCTGAGGCGACCTGGAACGAAAAGTCGGAGCTTGTAGGGCCTCGATAAGGACGAACTTGGTCTGTCGGGTCTTCTTTTGCGGTGGCCTTTGGGTCTGGACGATCATCAGGCGATTCGTACTGGAGTCCACTGAATGCATTGGTTGCACAGTCTTCACCGCCCATTGACCTCCATTTGCCGCTCAATCTGTGCAGCTGACGTTCCAAATCCGAAAGTCGGGAGTCAACTCCATCGCGCTCCCTACGTTCGATCAGCCTCCATTACCAGCCGTGTGATAAATTCTGGACCAGACTTGTGTTCCACGTGACGTCGCTTGCAGGAGGAGCGATCGTAGCTGCAAGCAGCAGAACTCATCGCGCAACGGTGGCACGGTGTTTTCCCGTCGCACCTCAACTTCTTCCGACGGCATTCATTGCTGCCAGAAATTCAGCCCCAGTCTAGCCGAGCCAGTGTTGACGTCGCTTACCAGGCGTGCGAAACGTACATGTCGCGACTCTGCTTCACACGGCGCCGGCCACGGGAGCCGTCCGAAGGGTTTCCCGAATCTGCGACTGGAGAGTGCGATGCCATTCTGCGAGCAGTCTCAGACGTGGAGACGATGGAAACTGTGGTCAAGGGGCGGAGACTTCACGTAGGGCCCTCTGAGATTGAATAGGTCCTGTTACTCACTCCTGAGACCTGTGGGCGGGGAAGCAGTGAATCAGTCAGCGACCCCGCCTGCTGGTAATTGGAAGGCTGTTAGCTTTGGACGCTCATCAGCCAAGAACATTTGTGCCATGAATAAAGGCTCGCTCTCGCATGCCTTGCCGTATTCGATGAAATGTTCGAAGATTCTACACTGCAAGATGAGCTAAGCATTTCGCGACCTTCGGGGCACTCGCGTTTTGGGAGTGTGCTAGTGATATATCCTTAATGTAGGCATGGCGAAGGGATCAATGCCTTGTTGCTTTCCTGAGTTTGCTGAGTGAGTGTGAGTGTGGTGATATTGGTCGATTGAGGGGCGAGGCGGAGATCTTGAAGGGCAGCATCGGCCGTGATGAAATGTACTGCAAAGCTCTGATACCAGGGGTGCAGCAGGTCTTTTCACAAGCAAAAAGACATTCCAAGAATCTGCGAAGTAGCCAGAGTCGAGACCTGGAGATGCTGCATACAAAGCATCCACGCTTCCCCCTTAGCGTCCGTCCCTGTCCTTACGACAAAGCGAGAACTTGTAGACGACTGGACAAGATACCTTAACTCGCACTCCCTCACTAACACTCCAAGCCAGCCTGCCCAGCCCGTTAGACTTGATATTCGACGTGACCGTCTCTGGGTGAGAGAGCGATTGGGTGCTTCCGTCGACCGGAACTGTCACGCACATGAGAGGGATTAGGACACTCAGTCTACCCTCGTAGCCTCAATCACACTCATGGCAGATGGATCCTCGCTGTGAAATACACCGACAATTTTCAAGCCAGCCTTACCAAGAAGCTCCTCCCACTCCTGGCTCGATCGCTCTTTCGTTCCACACAAAGACATCATGTTGAAATCCTGGACGACAGGCACGATCTCTACCCCTGACCTTGGGATGATGAGTTCATGCACCAACAACGTGGAGTATCCTGCGATCATAGCATCTCGAGTCCTCTTGAGAATTGCGACAGCATCATCGTCGGGCCAGTCATGAAGTACTCGCCGGAAATAGTACGCCCGAGCACCTTCGACTTGTCAGTAGGTATAACACAAGTAGCAAGCAGATGACAAGCCTTTGACAGGTTGCGCCTCGAAAAAGTCATGCACTTGCCACTCGACCAGTTGCGTTGCTGGTGCGGATTGGATTATGTGCGCCAAATCTTGTACTATGATGCGTCCTGGGAGACTCGGATGGGCTCTTTTCAGTGCAATGCTTTTCTGACCCCAACCCCCTCCGACATCCACGAAGATAGCGTCAGATTTAGAGGAGTCGAAGCTCTCCTGTAGACGAATGACGGGGTAAACCTCGTGAGGCTGATAGTCGTGGACCCCCCATGTACTCATCAGTCGAGAAAACGAGGTGGCCACTGCGGGATTTGCTCCGAGGAACTCAAACAAAGACTTGCCTTCCTGGTGGAGTGCCGCCTGGACAGCGAGATCTCGTGGATCCGACTGTGCTAATTTTTACTGCTCTGCGGTCGGCTTTTGCGGCAGAGCTGCAAGAGATGGTAACATAAAGTCCATGCACTCCAAATACGCCTTCGAAAATGTGGGATCCGCCAGATACTTTGCGCTATCTGCAAGTTTGTACTCTGGCGTATCTTCCTGCCCTACTTCGAGGACGCATTTGAAGGCGACTAGGGCATTCAAGATACGTGAGAGAAGGCTTCTCTCAGCGCCCGTCGACTGTTGAAGCTGCTCAAATCGCATAGTGGTCTTGCTCGAAGCTAGGGCCTCGTAGATGCCCAACTTGACTGCAATTTGGATAAGTGCAGTCTCTACAGGGACAGAGCAGAGCAGTCGATGCGTGAGGTCGAAGCTGTCTTCCAGGGAGCGAGACAGTCTTTGTGCGGATTGCTGAAGTCGTGTACGCAGAATTGCATCTTGGGGTGGCCCTTGTACAGTCAACGTCCTTTCGTAGGCTTCCATGAGCGGGAGAAGATTGCTTGGGTTGCTGCCATCAGTCATGGCTGCTATGAAGATGGCGGTAGAGGTCTCATGTGCTGAACAATAAGTTGGATAAGACAGCATGCGTCGTGAATGCGTGAACGGCCCTACATAACTAGAGATATGGCGGGCTGCATCAGATACTGATTGGGGCCAACATGCGAGCATTTGAAGTACAAGTCACCCAAGTAGAGAAGAAGGATTCACTAGCTCCGCTTCATCCCCAAGGGTTTTGACTTGCGGAAGGAGTGTGCACGGACGTACGAAAGTATTGTAGACAGCGTGGACGTGAGTTTCAAACTTCATGTCTTGCGGAAGCCTGACTTGCTTCAGTTCATGAAAAGTGAAATGGTTTACATGCAACGCCCACATACTCAAGTCCTCAATTTTAACTAACAAGTAGCCAGCGTCGTTGATCACTACCTCACTTCCCGTCTGAAACTTGACGATACCGCATACGAAGCATCTGCGCTTCGCGATGCTCGTCCGTCCCTCAAGTGTAATAAAGAGAGTCTCTGCAGACCCCACGATAATGTTCACTCGCACTCCTTCTCCCTCCCTCACACTCCCATCCCGCCCAACCAATCCGTCCCTCTCTCCTTCCCACGTCCATCTTCATCTGCGTCCCCCTACTTATGATCCAAGGCCACCCAAACCTCCGTACACGTCCCAAACTGCTGCACACACTCCTGATAATGCCCATCACAAGTGCAAGAGTTGGAATTGTACAGCACATTATAGTCTTTGCACTGATTTTGGTTGTTGCATCTGTTCGACCAGGAGACGATGGGGCGCCCGATATCGCTTGAGGGGATACTGGGGTGGGTGTTGTGGACTGCGCGGTACATGGTGGAGACCAGTGCCGTTTGGGGGAGCCAGTAGTCTCCGCGGATTACGGCGCCGCATTGGCAGGAGCTGGTGACTGGTTGAAGAAAGGAGGAGAGGAAGAGGAGGAGGAGGAGGAGGAGGAGGAGGAGGAGGAGGAAGGTGGTTGGGGCTTTGGATTGGTGAGTTGATGACATTGGATTGTTTCCGGTGGCTAGGTCTATGACTGGTTAGCTGATAGATAGGAGAGTCGGCGTAGGTGTTTCTTCTAACCTGGAACTCCTCTGCAAGGAGCTATTGAGGTGAATGCCGAACGTCACCAAACAGTACTGGATGCCGCTAGATTGATCAGTGCGGGTTGCAGACTTTTGGATCCGCCATCTAGAAGAAGAGGCCGGCATTTCCTCTATGTAGGAGGAATTCGATGTAGTCCCCGAGTAATGGACTAGACCATGATACACGAAGTGTGTGTAAACATGAAGTCTGGTAACGAGAATACGAGCCCGTCTATCTTTGTGGAACAACAGGGATACCGCAACACTGTACACCCACAACCATCTATCTCCATCCCCCTACTTATGATCCCCCCCGACCCAGCCCAAACCTCCGTACAAGTCCCAGGTCCCTGCACACACTCCGCATAATGCCCATCCCAAAAGCTGCTCGCGGGTTCAACAGTTGCAGAGAGCGATTCGAGATTGCCGTCAGACATTTCACGATGCCAGATAAGCTTCTCTTCGCGCCAGTAGTGTCCAGTCTCGACGATAATATCGTCCAGGGCGACGGTAAGACAAGCGACCTGCTTACTTGCGAGAAGGCGGACAGTACATCCAGCGGGTACATTGACGACAGCATCGCGGGATCGCTCGAAATCGTCAATCACATGCAGCCAAGCTTCAGTCTTAGCAGGCACGCGATGGATGGTATGATTGATCCTGAAGTGATCAAGAGCAAGTTGAAGTCGGCATCGTAGCTCCGTCTGGCTGAGGGTATAGAAATTGTTTATGTTGTCTATATAGTCGGAAAGAAATAAGACGCCTGTGTCAAGAATCGGTGTCAGCAAGACCCGGTGGATGTAAATTTTGATAGCCTTACCGGGCCACCTGTACCGCTCAGAGAGGATAATTAAACGTACCGTTAGATGGCTCGCAGTAAATGGCCAAGAGGGCGGAGCAGTAAATCAGGCTCAGCGTCAGTACATCTAGGATATACTTCAACTTCCTCGCCTGCCGACTGGCGCATTGTGAGCGTCTGTGTCGAGCAGTGATAGCTGGATCGGCCGCAGATGCCACGCCAGGATTTCGAGGCGGAATACCTTGGATCATTAGTCACTCGTGTACATCATGGAAAATCCCTGGGCTTACAAGAAGAGAATGGCCCGGCGGGAAGGCAGGTCGGAGTTAGACAAGCTCATCTTGGACGAAGACTTCTTGTCGGAGGACGATGAGCTGTGCTGCTTCAATGAAGAGTCCTTGCAGGTTGTTAATTCAGACAGCATTGGCTCACATGTCTTGAGGCTTCGGGGAAGTCTTCGAGAGGACGTTCGCGTGTCGGATAACCTCCACGCGGGATGACAAGCGAGTCGGCGGACGACTCTACTGACGGCGAATTTGCCTTCCACCGCGCCAAACATAAGGCAGTCTGGGAAGTGTCAGCACGTACTCCTTCGGGGTAAAGGCCGTGTTTACATTCTCAGGGACAACGGCGAGCCAGCATTCGTAAACCTCTATCACCTGAAAGACCTTGCGTGCAGCGTAGTCGCCGAAGGAAGCGGCGTCAAAACAGTGTGGCCGCCGTGTACATGAAAGTCGTCGCTAGTGTTCATGTCCAGGATAGAAGTCGTTGGTAGCGTATACATCGAGACAAAGAGGGAGCAGCCGTTCCGATGTAATGGTCTGAATGCAGGCCAATTCGTTCACAGATCAGACTCTCCAAGCAGTCCACGTCCGAGTGCCGAGGACATCCTGGAGCCCGACGCAGGATATGTACCCAAGGTGACACTCTCAAATGCGTACAAGAAGATTGCCGTTGAAAGCGTCATCCAGAGTGTAGAAGCTGCGCAGCTGTCGAAAGAAGATCGAGAATGGCGTCATGAGGTAGGCGATTGTGAGCAGTGTCACGATCGAGGTATGAAGCCAGACTCCAGAGGAGGCAGTTGGTGAAGAGGATACCATTTCGAAGAGCACTTTCAACCAAGACTCGAGGAAGTTCTTGGTATCCTCGGGGTCTTCGAGGCTCTTGTCAAGCACACCAAAGACGCGGTATCGCCGCAGAGATCCTTATTGAATACTTCTCGATAGAATCAAAGACGGCCGCCAGGTCGAATACAGCGGCCGCACGGCTATTGATCTCCCAAGCAGACGTTAGGAAGATTCCATCAGCTGTGCTGATCTCGAAGCATCTTCCTAGGCCTTGACGGCTGCCATTGTTCTTCTCTTTCCAGCCCTGACCTGCACTCCGAGGATGTGGTCTTGCGACGAGCGGTGTATAGTGTAGTGCGTGATGTGTGTATACGGTTGTGTAGTGTGTGTATACAAAGTCGTGATAGCTTCCAGGAAACAAAGAAAATAGATCAAGATTAAGTCGTGGAACGAAGGGAAGAACATGAGATGGATGACATGTAAAGAAGACGTCCGCCGTCCAGGGTCGTCCGCAAGCTCATTTCGATGGCCATCAAGTTTGCCAGCCGCCCTTCCTCACCGCTCGTTTCCAGCATTACGTCCGCCTTCAAAACGAGCTCGCGGGTGACCGTGCCAGCTTATTGCCCCGTCATCCCGTCGTTGAGCAGGTTGGCGGCGGGTAGAAGCAGGTGTCCGGTGTGGAGCCTTGGCAGGTGACCGGGAGTGGAGACTCCAGTATCGTTGGAGAGCTAAGCATAGCTGCGGGTGAAGAGGGTGGCTGAGATCTCCCATACCTGCCCAGCACTCAAAATCAACATTAGTCGCTGTGAGTAAGCTCATCGGCACGAAAGGCCCACCTATAAGCTGTGTCTCGTAAGGATGTACAGACGGGTGTTCGCATAATTTTGCGCGTGTCCGCGACAGCTCAGGCCAAGAAGGAGTCCTCCGCATGGTATGTGCTCCGCATCCTGTTTTATTGATCGGAACAAATGAAAAGGGCTGATCATTGAAAGGTGCATTGCCATGTATCCCGCCTAGTCTTGATGACGCCGTCTCGGCTTGCCGAACCCCATTCAATATACACAGATAGCTTGAAACTTGAATGTCCTCTTCCAATCGGCTGTTTCGCGTACAGACACCGCCAACCTCCTCTTCCACAATCTCCCTCACCTCTGCCATCACTCTACGACAGAGCCTTCTCCACCTTCTGCTCGGCCTCCTTGGCAGTCGCACCAGCCTTCCAAATTCTCTTGACGCCCTCAGTAAGTCCAACATCGTTTGTCTCGAATTCGTAGTAGCCCCAGCCGACGACGAAGACGGCCAAAACGTTCAGCCACTCGAAGACCTTCTTCCAGCCGGGCAGACGGTAGCCAGGGATGTAGTCGATGATCACGGATCTAGGAATGAGAGTCAGAATCGGTGCCTCAAGTTCTACTTGCTGCTTGTTAGGTGCTGCCATACTGGAATCCAATGTAAGTGTGCATAATAATCAAGCCGATCAATGTCCCATCCAGAATGGGGTTCAACGACCCAGCCGCGAATGGAATAATGGTCATGGGCACAAGAGACAGTGAGACCAATCTGTACATGTCACGCATCCATCAGCAATTGTCCTTGTCCAACCTCATGTTCCTGGTTAAGCGTTTATCCCACCTCTCCATTGTCCAGTGGTAGCTGCCATGACTCGGGTGCGCTTCAGGTACTCTGACAGGATCATTGACGCTCCCCTTGATGACCTGCGGTTGCGGCGGCAAGATTCGCATCGCGGCAGAAGTTTGGAAAGCTGCTCTTTGGACGGCCCATGTTGGTCGCGAGGCGAGCAATTGCTGCTGTCGGAGTGTCGGGAGGATGGTGGAGTATGCGCGCTTGGAGGTGGACGCCTGGAGTTGGCGGAGGAGCGTCGGTCGGAAAGCAGAGGCCATGGTCGCGGTGTGTATTGGGCGGTGGGAGAGAGCAGTGGTGTTTGTGAAGGTTGCAGATGTCAATGATCACAGGCCTTCCGAGGCTAAAGCCGCCGGGTATAGCAGCAGGAATCAGCAGTCCGTGAGTGGTCAATCAAGCGAGCAGCTTCAAATGGCAGGGAGTCGTTCATTGTTCATGATGTGTTCTATATTATAGACCAAGTGTCGAAAAATGTGGTTCCGAGTATTATTGGTAGCCTTATTTCACTCGCTAGTTGTTTCTCCTTTCACTGCTTGAAGTGAGGCAATTGACGGGCGTTCTTTCCTGTTTCCGAGCCACGACTTTAGACTGCGGCTTCCATCCGGAGGTTCCCTTGGCGAAAGATCTTTGGGTGAAGCTTCAAGAGTACAGGCATAACAGCATCTCTCCCAACACCACCTCCCGCAATCCACACATATCTCCGGCGATGGCATCAAGAAGGCTTGCGCAGAGCCTCCACCAAGGCCTCCGCGCCCAGCGTGCCATCAACGCCGTCAAGCCCAGCATCACCCGCCGCGCCCTCGCTACTCCTGTTAGCCATGGAACAACCACCGAGTCCACCACTTTGAGCAACGGCTTCACGGTACGCTGCCATTGGGTCTGGGAAAACATGGTGAGGGAACTAGCAGCTGATTGAAATATCACAGATCGCGACCGAGCACTCCCCGTACGCGCAAACGTCCACAGTCGGTGTCTGGATCGATGCCGGCTCGCGCGCTGAGACCGACAAGACCAATGGAACCGCCCACTTCCTCGAACATCTTGCCTTCAAAGGCACACAAAAGCGCACCCAGTCGCAATTAGAGTTGGAGATCGAGAACATGGGCGGGCACCTCAATGCCTACACCTCCCGTGAGAACACCGTCTACTACGCCAAGAGCTTCAACAGCGATGTGCCCGCAACCGTCGACATCCTCGCCGATATCCTACAAAACAGCAAGCTCGAGAAGCACGCTATCGAGCGCGAGCGTGATGTCATCCTTCGGGAACAAGAAGAGGTGGACAAGCAGCTTGAAGAGGTTGTCTTTGACCACTTGCACGCAACCGCTTTCCAGAACCAGCCGCTCGGCCGCACCATTCTCGGGCCCAAGGAGAACATCCTCAGCATCTCGCGCGATGACCTCGAGAGCTACATCAAGACCAACTACACTGCTGACCGCATGGTCCTCGTTGGTGCCGGTGGTGTCCCACACGATGAGCTGGTCAAGCTGGCCGAGAAGTACTTTGCCAACATCCCAGCCTACAACCCGAACGCGCAAAACAACGCATATGTCCGCGGTCTGGAGTCCAAGCCCGATTTCATTGGGTCTGAGGTCCGGATACGAGACGACACCCTCCCAACCGCGAACATTGCGATCGCAGTTGAGGGTGTGAGCTGGAAGGACGACGACTACTTCACCGGGCTGGTCACTCAGGCTATCGTTGGTAACTGGGATCGATCAATGGGCAACTCTCCATACCTCGGCTCCAAGCTGTCGACCTTTATCCACGACCACAAGCTCGCCAACTCGTTCATGTCCTTCTCCACATCTTACTCCGACACTGGTCTCTGGGGTATCTACCTTGTCTCGGATGCCATTACTCGTCTTGACGATCTCGTCCACTTCACCCTCCGTGAGTGGTCGCGCCTGTCTTTCAACGTCACCGAAGCCGAGGTCGAGCGGGCCAAGTCGCAACTCAAGGCCAGCATCCTCCTTTCCCTCGACGGAACCACTTCAGTCGCCGAGGACATTGGCCGACAAATCATCACCACTGGCCGTCGCCTGTCACCCGAGGAGGTCGAGCGGGTGGTTGGCAGCATCACGGCACAAGACGTCATGAAGTTCGCGCAGGCCAAGCTTTGGGATCGTGATATTGCCATCTCGGCTGTTGGACAGATTGAGGGCCTTTTGGACTACAACAGAATCAGAAATGACATGAGCCGACTTATGTCATAGGTCGAGAAAGAGCGAGGAGTGATGATGGGTGATAGAAGAGGAAAGACGTGGTAGAGACTTTGGGATGCGTGTGGAGTGCAAAAGAGAAACAGTGTAATCTCATAGAAACACCCGCCCTTGGTCAGGTTCTTCGCCTTTTGTGTGCTGGTATAGCGCTGGCCAGTCGGAGGGCGTAGATCTTGTGTATATTTAGCCTTGTGCTGTTATCTTGCTGCCTCTTGTTTGCTTTTCTGGTACTCTGCAGTTTCGGGACGCTGACAACACTCGCAGAGAAGATGCAGCGAGGCGGTCTACCGACTGTCAAGCTCACGTTGGGGATATCTCGTAAGGAGACGATTAGTTGGAGAATGACTTGGGCTCGAACGGGTTTGTCGATCTGCATGGAGTTGTGCAACCGAGCACACGTTCGAAGCGGTTCGACAGGGAAGTCACGATGTCGCCCTTGTCCGAACACAAAAGCGGAAGGCACAACACTGACAGCTGAAGAAAGCTTGGCTGAACCTTGTTCGGCTTCGCTTCTCGCACGAGGAAAGAAGCGCAGGTCTTTGATATCAAGTCCACCATGGTCCTCGGCAAAGATACGAAGGCACTTTGGTTTGACTGCGACAAGCCCAATTGAGCCTGAGCGTGGCTGTGAGGCTGAGTGCACATTCATCTCCTTCCATTTACACCTGCAAGCCCACGCCAGGTCGCAACCAAAACCACCGCCCTCGAGTTTCACAGACCCGAATTCTCGACAAACGACCAATTCAGCAACACGCGTGTGTCCCGACAAGGCAGAGACCAGCAGAGACCATCCCGGCACATCGCGCATCCATCCCTGCTCGCTCTATCTGGAGGATCTGAGGCGAAATTTAACCGGCCGGAGGCGCACCTCTTTTCATCAATTTCAACTGCTGCGATACGCTGATTACCACACCTTTTTCTGGAGCACTACAGACGTCAACGCAGGTACACGAGTACTTGATGCCGTGCTTCCTGCGCTCCCGACCTCCCTTCTGACTTTTCTGTGGGAGTTTACCGCTACATCACACGCGTGGGTGGCACAGCAGAAGGGGCACTTTTTATTCCTTTTTTAATGAATGCCATTGTTTGATGGCCGCATGTTGACGGGATACTGGTACGCCTGAATCTGACGACGAGTTTGCATGCGACGGAGAAGTGTTCATCACTCGTTTCATACACTACCTTCCTTCTCACCACTCTCGTTTCATCGACACCCTCCGGCACCCATTCAACTGCCACAATGTATTTCACCACCCTCGCTTCTTCGCTCTTCGCCGCGACTGCTCTGGCCCAACAGTACGCAGGCGATGTCATCAGCGCTTCTCTCCCGACTGTTCCAGGTGCTGAAGTGGCCTTCTTCAAGATCCCGGATACGACTGGCGCAAACAACAACTTAACTCTAATCAACTATTATTCCCACGGCACCGATGGGAACCGCATCGTGGAGTCGAACATTCAGAGAGCCGTCATCGTCATTCATGGCTTGTTGAGGGATCCGAATAATTATGAGACAGATGTAAGTATCATCCCGCGAATGGGAGGGCAGACGGCTGGAGTTTGAGGATGACACAGAATACAACAATATGATAGGAAGAGTCTGACCTGTACTACGGGCGTGACGACTTCTTCATGCATTTACTGAAATTGAAGACTTGATGGGAACTTCTCGTAGCTAAAATTCCACGAAACCATCGCTAACTTCCCACAGATGCTCAACGCTCTCGCAGTAGCACATGCCGGCAATGCAAATATCTCTGTCGACTCCGTTGCGGTAATGGCGCCTTACTTCCCAAACGGCAACGACAAGAACTACGGCTACCCCTGGACTGAGGGACTCTCACCTGGTCAAGGCTCCACCTCGAATGCGCTCGTCTGGTCGTCCTCGCAGTGGTCGGCTGGTGGCAATAACCAGTATCCCGCGTCCAGCACAAACACCTCCAGCTTCTACGTCCTCGACACGCTTCTTCAGTACTTCGACGACAAGACACTCTTCCCTAATCTGAAGCAGATCGTCCTCGCGGGTCACTCAATGGGCGGGCAAATGCTGCAGCGCTACGGAGCTGTGAGCACATTGACTACCCAAACACCAGTGACTTATTGGATCGGCAATCCGGACTCGTACGCTTGGTTCAGCACCGACCGACCACTGTCCACGGCAGCATGCACCACCTACGATGAGTACCGCCAAGGCTATACTGACTATGAATCGTATGCCGACGGCATGACATACGGAACCTCGCTCGTCAATCAAGGCCGTGAAGCGTTGCTCGCCAACTTCGGCACCAAGCAGGTCGCTTATGGTCGCGCTCTTCTGGATCATGGCGACCACTCAACCGACTGCGCTGCTAACACCACCGGAGCCGACAGACACGAGCGCTTCTTCTTTTTCATTCAGAAATTCCCCCCAACTTGTGATGATCCAAGCGGCACCAACTGCGACACCGTCGACTTGATCAACGTCTCCCACGACAATGGCCAGATGTTTCAATCCGCAGCTGGCCAAGCCCGTCTCTTCACCGACAACTTCTACGGTGACGGATCCCGGGCATACGATTTCGGCTACCCGCGTGCTCAAAATGGCGACGATCCGTACCCCGACCCAGGCCAGTCCGGCGCCATCGGAGTGACAAACACAGGCACTTGGTCGAACGGCATGACATACCAGGGGTGCTGGACGAACCAAGAACCCATTACTCCTGCGGCCCTGCCAACGCTCCTCTACGACAATACTGGAAACAGCATCGAGGGATGCACAAGCGGATGCGCGGCCGCAGGGTATGGCATCGCGGGTGTGCAGAATGCCACACAGTGCTACTGCGGAAACGCGCTGAACAGCCAGAGTGCGGTACTTGTTGTCGACACGAGCTGCAGATTGGCTTGCCCTGGGAATGGATATGAGATTTGTGGGAGCTACAACAGATTGTCGGTCTTCTCGAATGGTTATCCTACATTCGAGTGAGAAGTACGGGCTCAGTGTGGGGTAATGTCTAAGGCAGATGGCAGAGGGTAACAGGACAGTACAGTACATGTGATGACGAGGTATTGCTAAGGATTGATATAGATAGATTTTGCCCTTCACGTACACAATTGACGCTTTAGGTTTCTTGCGTCTTCCGCCTACAGTCTCTTTGATTTCAGATACTATTAAGACTCATAGATGATTCTAGTCAAAAACGCCTTTGTTTCATTGAACAATCAACAATGAGAAGCGTTTGTCACAAAACTGGCCCGTGCCTTTCACATGCACCCACATGTCATCACCCAATCAACCGCACACGCTCCATCCCCAAACTTCACCTCACCTGCGAAGATTTTTCTTCCTCCTCCTCACTGACCCTCACTGTCTCGACTTCTTCAACCCGAAAATGTCTCCAAACATCATCCAACAACCATTTCCCTCTCAACCTCCTCGAGCCACCATGTCACCCTACCAACAAGCCTGCCTAGACCTACAAAAGTCCCGCATCACCAAACCCTTCCCAACCACCCCAAGAAGACACCTTCTCGCGCTCCCTTCCGATCTCCGCACTCAGATCTGGGAATACGTCCTCCATGTCGAGCCCGACCCATACGGCACAACTCACCTCACCCACGACTCCCGACGAAAAGTCCTCTCCTCCCGAAAACCAAGCGTCCTCTCCCTCCTCGCAGTCTCTCGACAGATCAACTCCGAAGCCGCAGGAATTTTCTACCAGATCAACCACCTCGAGGTGCACGCTATGGAATTGTGGCATGAGAGGCCGCTGATTCGACAAACCTTCAATGCTGAAGGCACGAGAAAGACGGAATTGGCATGTTGGATCGACGTAGCCTCCCCAACCCGAATCAAGAACATCAGAACTTTGACGGTGAGTTCGGATGTGCTTTGCGATATCTACCTGGCGTTGGAGGAGATGGTGGATTCGGCGCTGTTCGGTAAATTGAAGAAACTCGTAATCAGGTTACTGCCGCATTGGCATGAGGGGTATGATTTCGTGGGGTTGTTTGGGGGGGAGGGGGATGAGATGAGGAAGGTTGGGGAGTGTGTTGGGGGATTGGAGGGGTTGGAG
>QQNG01000294.1:0-130550 GCA_003666085.1 Pseudocercospora crystallina
GGGAGAAGGGTGAGGAGGTGGTTGGCGGGGACGGGGGAGGGGAGGGGTGGAGGGGGATGGTTTGATGGTTGAGGGGATGAAATGGGACAGTGAACAAGGGTCGCAGCATTTTGGCTATCTGTGTTCGGGGATCATCGGTGACGATGAAGTCAGATGTGGCTTACACAGTGGAGGAAAAGCCGCTTGAGATCAGATCGGCTCTCAGAGATCGTTATTAAATCAAAATAGAGAGAGTGTACGTTTCTGTTCATTGATGATCTCGTTGTTTGTGGTTCCAGCCTCAGGCACCAATGTCGCCACCCAGACTTCAAAACGTCAGCAGCGGTGCCTGCTTCCAACGCCGCCTTCACTATAACATTCCCCATCACGCGAAACGCCTTCAAACATGGTATTATGAGTGACCGACTCACGTCCCGGATAGATCGGTCTTCTTCCCTACACGACACCAGGAACACGTTCTTAGCTTCGAGAACGACACGTTATCAACAGCCGCAATGAACGTCCAGCTCTATGTCTACGACCTGACGCACGGCATGGCGAAAGCCATGTCCCAGCAGTTCCTTGGCACACAGATAGATGCTGTCTACCACACATCGATCGTGCTGGAAGGCATCGAGTACTTCTTTGGAGCGGGCGTCCAAACATGCTATGCGGGCTCAACCCACCACGGGAAACCGATGGAGATCATCAACCTGGGAGTCACGGAGCTGCCAATGGAAACTGTGCTGGACTATCTGGAGAGTCTGAAAGAAGTCTACACTCCCGAGAGCTACGATTTGTTTGCGCACAATTGTAACAATTTCTCCAATGACTTTGCCATGTTCCTTGTTGGACGAGGGATTCCGGATCATATAACTGGACTGCCTAAGAAAGTCCTGGATACGCCTTTCGGCCAAATGCTGAAGCCACAACTAGATGCAAGCATGAGATCCGTCACTCAGGCTGAGGTGCCGCCACAAAACAGACCTGTCGCGAATGGACACGCTAGCTCCTCCAAGACAGCCGGACCATTGTCCAGCGCGAATGGAGCGAACAGCGATATTGGTAGTCGGTATGGGCAGGTCGTGAACTTGACCAGCTTGAACGCGCTCAACACGCACATGGCTGGGGCTTCCGAGACGTGCACTGCAATTTTCTTCACATCGTCAACGTGCGCGCCCTGCAAGCTGGCCTACCCAATGTTCGACAACCTTGCTGGGGACTACCCACAGGCACTATTCGTCAAAGTCGACATCAATCCAGCACAAGATATAGCGATGCGATACTCAATCCGTGCAACACCGACTTTCATGACCTTCTCTAAGGGTGCGAAACTGGATGAGTGGACTGGAGCTGATCCCAATCTGCTCAAAGCAAACGTTGAGCGTGTGATCCAGGAGACATTCCCGCCGCACCGACATCTTACGCTCAAGCTTCCTACACTACAATACGGCTCTATGAGGCCAGTAACATTTGCAAAGGTGCCTCCCCTGGACAAACTGATGGCCAAGCTTGGCGACGCATCTGGTCAGAAGGACTTGTCAAGTCTGAAGACGTTCATCGAAAAGAGGGCTGAGATGCCACAGGAGGCTGCAGTGCCCGATCTTCACAGCATCTCGCAGACGTTCAAGAACGATGTCTTGAAGTTGCCGACCGAAGTGCGCTTCGCCGCCGTTGATCTCCTTCGGTGTGCTATGGTCGATCCGAGAGTAAGCGGATTCTTCGCGGAAGAAAATCAACCAAGAACAGTTCCAACTTTGGTGCAACACGTCAACAATCTGAAGGATTGCCCCCACAACTTGCGACTGGTAACGATACATCTCGCTTGCAATGTGTTCGCATCACCCCTGTACGTCAAAGAGCTGATGACAAGCGACGACACCTCCATATCAGACTTCATTCAGCTCGTCACCAGCTCGCTCCTGGATGCATCTCATCCCACTACAAGAGTCGCAGCTGGATCCTTGGCCTTCAACCTGGCTGTCGCAAATTACCGCATACGGAGAGAGCAGAGCGAAGAGGCTCTCGCGGAAGGCGAGCAGGTTGAGCTTGCGGCATCGTTGTTGGAGACGTTGTCCGAGGAGAGGAACGAGGATGCGGCTAGAGCGTTACTGTTGTCGTTGGGATACTTGCTGTATTGCTCGCCTGAGAACGGAGAGTTATCGGATTTGTGCAAGGCATTAGATGCCTCAAGGACGCTCAGGCAGGTGAAGGTGCCTGCCAGCATAGCCAAGGAGGTTGCCGCCCTGCTCGAATAGATGTAGACATATGTATAGATTTGGAAGGCCTGAGGCCGGAACACTAGCGCGCTGATCGACAGTGGTACAAATCTAAGTTTGTAGGGGTCCAGCGGCGGCGAGTGCAGGGAGGGCGGAGGATTGGAAGCGAACAACTTTCAATCAGCATCTTCACTTTCCCTCAGACATTTCTCCAACCCACCTTGCAGTCGCTCCTTACGACCAATCAACCACGCATGCCATCCATGACCAGCCGAGTCATGTTCTAAAGCGCAACAACACCGACTACTACTTAATGGGCCACGACGAGGCCGGACTCCATCCCAGGCCATCCCTTTGGTCGAACTTGAGCTCAATCGGCTCACCACGCCGTCGCTCCTCCTCTCTCACCGTCCGCGAGAAAGCAGATCCTTTCGAGAAGGCCGATCGCCATACCGCGCACCCTTTACACAGTAAACAAAAGCCAGCTTCCATGCAGGAGAAAGTGTCAGCCGCGTGGATGAATCAAGGAACGAGAGCGCGGTATATCAAGACCGGCTGCTTGATATTCTTCGTGCTAGCCGTGCTCTACTACATCCTGCCCTCCAGCGGTGGCCAAGGGGTAGTACCGGGCGCTGGCAAATTCCCTGGTGGAGATGTCGCGAGCGATCCTTCAGTAGCTACGAGCAAATGCACGAGGAGTTATGATAAGAACAAGCCGCTAATTCAGTATGCGCTTATGATTGATGCGGGAAGTACGGGGAGTCGGATACATGTTTACAGGTTTAATAATTGTGGGCCGACGCCGGAGTTGGAGGATGAGGTGTTCAAGATGACGGAGAAGAAGGAGGGTGGGAGTGGGTTGAGTAGCTATAAGGCTGATGCGGAGGGTGCGGCGAAGAGCTTGGATGTGCTAATGGATGTTGCGCTGGAGAGTGTGCCGGATAAATTGAAGGGATGTACGCCTGTTGCTGTTAAGGCTACGGCTGGTCTGCGCAAGTTGGGGCCGGAGATGAGCAATGCCATTCTGAAGGCTGTCAGGACCCGATTGGAGACTGTCTATCCATTCCCAGTCGTCAGTGAAGAGAAGGGTGGTGTTGAGGTCATGGATGGTAAAGATGAAGGCGTCTACGCTTGGATTACAACCAACTACCTGCTTGGCAAGATTGGTGGACCGGACAAGACTCCCACAGCCGCCGTCTTCGATTTGGGTGGAGGCAGCACTCAGATCGTCTTCCAGCCAACCTTCAAGGCTCCGGACGGTGGCATGCCAGAGCAGCTAGCTGAGGGCGACCACAAGTACGAGCTCAAGTTCGGCGGACGCGACTTTACGCTCTACCAGCACTCGTACCTCGGATACGGTCTCATGGAGGCACGCAACAACCTCCATCGCGTAGTTGTGGAGGGCGTGTACGAGAACAACCCATCCTCGAAGGCGTGGCTCAATCAGCCTGTTATGAACCCCTGCTTCGGCATTGGCATGTCAAAACAGGTTGAAGTGCCATTGAGCGAAGGACACCCGCTCGGATCCTCAGTCACGGTAAACATGACTGGACCAAGGACTGGGAGCCCAGCACAGTGCCGCGCGCTTGCAGAGAAAACCCTTAAGAAGGAAGCAGAATGCAAGCTTGCGCCATGTGCGTTCAACGGTGTTCACCAGCCAAGCTTGGAGAAGACATTCGCGAGAGAAGACGTCTATCTCTTCTCTTACTTCTACGACCGCACGCAACCTCTTGGCATGCCAGAGTCATTCACGCTACGCGAGCTCAAGGACTTGACTGCCCGCGTCTGCCAAGGCGGCGACGCATGGAAGGTCTTCCAATCTGTACCTGGAGCCATGGAAGAGCTCGAAGACCGACCAGAGACGTGCTTGGATCTGAACTTCATGCTAGCGTTGCTGCATACTGGGTATGAAATGCCGATCGACAGAGAGGTCAAGATCGCAAAGAAGATCAAGGGTAATGAGCTGGGATGGTGTTTGGGTGCGAGTTTGCCTTTGTTGAGCCAGGAGTCGGGCTGGACTTGTAAGGTGAAGCAGGTGCAGTAGTCGCATATTCTAGATGCATTGGAATGGCGTTAATTGAGAGAATTTCATAGACATATACCAGGATCATGTATTGTACTATTCACTGTTCGACAAATGCATATCATGTGATGCTTGGCTCCATTGTCCAATGAGAGGTTTGTGGTACCTGCAGGTTTTAGCGCGGTTTCGGAGCTGTGACCAGGGTTCGTAGAATCGGCCGTGTGCCTGCTGTCAACCTAAACCTCTCAGTTCACATGCGGATATACTTCTGATTACCACTGCCGCTCTCCTCCGCGGTTCTACCATCGTCGACCACACAACCATCGCGGCTCGACAAAGCTAACATCCCACTCGCACAGATCTGCTGAGGTTGACGTCCAAATCGCACAGCACGGCGCCTCCCGCCTTGAGCCCTCCACTTTCATCGTTCGCGATACTAGCGCTTGCCGCAGGTCTCACATCGCAAACCATAGACACCATCTTCTACCATCATGGCACCTGCATCGCTGGCTTTCATTGACTGGGCGAGGGCCGAAGGTCTGGTCTTTGGTGCACCACTTGAGGAATTCCGGGATCGCACGATCGGCTTTGATGCCGAAGTCTTCTTGGATTCACTACTCTCGAACCCGAATACGCGAGAGCCTCTATTACCAGCACTTGGCGGACTACCATTCGCGCTGACGGAACATGTCGACAACTTCCTAAGCAACCTTAGCAACGCAGGCGTCACTCCTGTTTTCGCTTTCAACGGCCTGGATATAGGCTGCCGAGACCGCAAGACCATTAGCAAAGATGCATCGAGAGCTGTCAAAATCTTAGATGAAGCATGGGGTGTCTACGACCAAGGCCAGGGAGATGCTGCCGTGACGAGCTTCGGCAAGACGTGTAAGTCTTAACACGACCCGCGCTTTGACGTATGACTTACTGGCGCAGGCACATATCGCACATCACATATCCTGCGATATCTCTACTACTACCTCCACGAGCAAGGAGTTGCTGTCATTACCGCTCCCAACAATGCCGCTGCACAGCTTGTGCAGATGGACGAAGACGGAGCCATCGATGCCATGTGTGGCTCAGCATCCCTGGTCGTCTTCAATGCTGACCTGGTCATCCTCAACTTCGCCTGGGAGAGAAGTAGAGTTATTTTCGTCCAGACGTCAGAGGTCCTCAAAAAGCTTGTGCTCAATCACGCTCAATTTGTGGATTTGATGCTTCTTTCAGGATCGAGCATCCTATCACCCATTCCCGAGATCGACAACGACACCACCGCCAACAAAATTGCCGCTGCAAAGCTGATACTCAACCGCGCGAACCAGGATGGTCATCTTGCATGTGTTCAGGCCAAAGATGAAGAGTATCTAGCGCTTTTCCGAAAGGCCAAGGCTGCGATAAAGCACATGATTGTGATGAACGCGAAGGGAAAGATTGGGTCCCTCAATGAGGAGTCAGCACCGCAAGACGTTCATGAAGTTGTGACCACACAATTGCCGCACGAGCTCCTCCACTACCAATTCTATGGCCTTGTTGGATCACGCGTGCTGAACTTCCGCACGCGGAACGAAATCTTTGAGACGCCTCCTCTCGATAGTGGCAATTCGGCGACGTATCGAAATGTTGTGCAAGAGAAGCTAAGGCCACTGCGAACTCGCACGCAAATCGTTCTCTCTCGTGGTATGCATAGATACTTCCATAACAAGGAGGTTGAGCTGGTTTGCTGGTTCAGTGAGAACGAGAGGCAGCCGCTGGGAGTTCAAGGGTCATTTACCGGAAATCCCGCAAAAGACGCTGAGACTTGGCATGTCACAGAGAGCCTGTTGGCGCAGTCCGCGGAGCACAAGAGCATTGACATGACGGCATTCCCTCTTCAACACGCAATCACTGTGCTATCAAACGACGCCTTTGCGAAGAAGACGAAGGCTCCGAGATCAAATGACGAGTATGGGGTATTGAAGACTCCCAATGAGCTTTTGGCAAACACCGTCTGGCGCTTTCTTCAAGATCGGGGCTACATTAATTCGGATCACACACTCTCCGCTTGGGGCAAGGCCCTCAAGGCCGCGTTCGATCAGGCCAAGAGCGACGGCCATCTGGGACAGACCAATCTTCTTCGTGAAGCAGAAGAGGCAATCTTTGTCGCTTTTGAACTCCTTCGCTTGGACATGCTCAACTCCAAAAACCTCTTCCCGACTCCTCCGTATTCAGGAGCACCGGCTCGCGGGACTGACGAGGACAAGGCTATGACTCTTTTCATCAGTCGCATAGCTACTCTTGGTAGCTTCCAGCACAGCAAGATCGGCTACACTGGGCCGTTGTCGCGACACCTGCTCGCTTACCATCAGATCGCTGCGTCAGTACGTGGCGCCCTCCGCGATCTGGTAGAAGTGCACGCAGCCAATGCAATGATGTCTGGCAGTGTGGACCGGAAGCTCTCTCATGATGAGTACCGAGATGCTCATGACGACTACCGAAATGTCGGCAGCTGGTTCCCATTCCTTAGGGAACCGAACCTGGGGCTGGCGTTGGTCACGAAATGCTATCTGGACGAGCTCTCACAGCCAGCTGGCAGACGGAATGACATTCGCAAGTGGTTCAACCACGCCACTGACATTGACGGCGACATCCAGAAGGCGTTCAAGATGTGGGGAGCGGTGAGTACAGACATCAATACAAACATGGAGTGCGTCGTATACTAATGCCTGTCAGATCAACGCTGGCATTCAAGCCGCCGATAGCGCCATCGTCAGCTCCGATGTTCGAGACATGTTCCAGAACGCCGACGAGTGGCTGCAGCGCAAGAACAAGAACGCCCCTGCAGTCGCGGCCGACCCTCCGCCTCAGACTAATGGCGACCATGCCCATCCCGGGGAATAGCATTCGAACGAGAGGGGGTTTTGGAAAGCGAACATCGTTGTGGGCTAGGACGGCACAAAGAAGTTGGTGAGGCATGAGGTGGACTGGGCTGGTCGAGAGACTTTCAAGCATTTTCCTGGCCCTCCGTCGAAAACGAAGCAAGTCAATCGATTGCCGTTGAACTCAACTGTCTACAAATGAAAGTGTGGCATCGGCAAGTCTGAGTATTGTTACCGACCGACAGACTTACACGGGTAGATTTGTCTGGCTCACATCTAACGTAGCACTAGCCAACCAGCACTCGTTGCCAGGTAGTCCAAATAAGACACCAATATCACTCACTACTCTGCCTCGCAAGCTGTATAATCTTTCGATCCTCGATCCGACACTTTCGCCATCGGCAAACACAAATCGACATCCTCGCCTTTGATGTCCGTGAAAACCCGTCCATATTCGCGCTATCGGTATCATCAGCACTGCCAATCCCCTTTTCAAGTGGCACCTATACGCTTTCACTTTACTCACCTCAACAACCCTCACAAACTCCTCATAAATCCCATCCGTTTTCATCTTCTCCCTCACCAAACCCTGAACCCCACCCAACAACGCAACAACACTCGTAATCTTACTATCCCAACTCACAAAACTCGACACAGCCGTCCCATCAACACGAAGCGACTCCGTGGACCCTTGGGGGTTCTGCATTTTCCCCGCGGAGAGCATATTCCAATTCCACGCCATTCCCACTCTCCTCCCTTCCTCCCCTCGCACAAGAAGCGTCGGAAAAACGGCGTAGGGGGTTATGACATCGAGTTCTTGATCCGGAAGGAAGGAGACGGGGGGGATACCCGCGTTGGAAATGTATCCGATGATTTGGTTGGTTGTGGAGTTGGTGATGTTATTTACGGAGGCGTATTCGCCAGGGATGGAGAGGAGGGCGGAGTTGCATGTTCGGACGCGTTCGGCGTTTGTGAAAACCCTCCTCGCAACATCAACGTCGAGGTAGGGCATTTCGAGGAGTTTCCATTGTTCGTGGGAGGAGAACCAGTAGCCGCGTTGGACGGTTATTGGGCTGAAAGAGGACATGGTGTAGTCGACGGATTGGAGTTGGGGTCGTTTGGCGAGCCAGAGGGATTTTTTGGAGGGGGAAAGGGCTGGGGAGAAGAAGTAGAGCCACCAGGTGAAGAGTTCGCCTTCGTAGGGATCGTTTATGAAGTTTGTTCCGTTTTCGCAGGCGTACTTCTGGTTTGGATCGTTTGGAGGAAGGGTTTGGTTTAGTGTGATAACTGCACAGACGGTTCCATTTCCGTAGTAGTAAAACATTTTCGCTGCGGTGGTTTTGGTGTAGTCCAGCCAAGTCTGCCATTGTTCTCCGAGTTTCTGGTATTTGGTCTCGTGACAGGTTAACAGGGCTTGTACAGCCGCATACACCGCCCAGAGGAGCTCGCCGTTATCGAGAGCTGGCAAGCGGTTGACCCAATCGTTCGTCGGTTCGATCGCAGTGTACGTATTATTATACCAGGGCAACATTCCTCCGAAACCAGGATACGTCTGATTGAATTTCAAATAAGTCTCCAATTTCTTCTCCATGATCTCAAACGCCACCTCTTTCGCTTCCCATTCCCTCCCCGGAGCTACAACTCGCGCAGCATTCCGATCCCCAGCCAAGGCCTGTGCAAGCAGCATCACATGTAAAGATTCCTTACTAGCAGCGCTAAAATTATGTCGCCCAGTCGCAACGCTGCCGTTCATCAAAGGAAGACCTGTAGTTTGGTTGAGTAAAGTGCCATCGTAGGTCATTCCATTCGCTCCATTGTATCCAATCCCAGGTTGGACGAAGTGACCTTCCCAATACAGAGCATCCTGAATGAAAGGTTCCGGGTTCTGAATGATGGAGCTGATGTTGTAGTTCAAGGCGAATCGACATGGAGGTTTGTCTTTTGGGTGCAATTCCTGCGCATTGCCTGCGGCAACGAGGCAGAAGAGCGAATTGAGTATTAAAGTAGACTTCATTTTGAGCCAATGTTGAAGACGCGCCAATTCTCTGCCTTCATTGCGTCTGCGTGTAGTGAAGCCTTGGTGTGGTCACATGCGGGGTTCGATGGCGCTGTGGCTTGAGGCACTTCAGCTGCCTCTGCATGAATGATGATCCTGCGCTAGTCAAGGACAAACTGGGCACTGCTCAAGTATCAACAATATTCCAACTGGATGGTATTGGACAGAGAATCTCCAAAAACTCTTCATTCTGTAAATCCTATCCTCAGCATGATGAGTGTCGTGAATCAAAAAGATTGACAATTCATGTCCAAAAGGCTGATGGTCATGGACCCAAATGAGTGTATAACAAGAACGCATCAAAGTCAGTAAAGCATGCAGAACGCACAACGCAGAACGCGCTCCAAATCCTCCACGCACAATCTCTCAAGAACAACAATCTTGCTTTCCTCCCACTTCAACCTCGCGCCATCACAATTCCTCAAAGAGCTGAACGGAGTCTTCAAATTCCTCGCCGGAGGGCGGTGACAACCCGCTTGTGCATGGGTACGGTATAGGCTCTGAGGCGGCCGTGGTCGACTGACGTGACTCAGATCGGTATACGAGGTGAAAGCATCGTATGGCAGTAGTTTCGGTGTAGTTGGTGTGACGAAGCACTCCAGACCGAGTGATGTGAAAGGGTAGATCAAAGAGCACATGAGCTCCAGAAAGACAGGAATCAACCGCCGTGACCGCGTGGTGGGCTGACATTGCGGTATCCGTTGGCAAAGCCAGTGCTCCAAGGACCGCCGCCAGCGCCGAACAGAAGAGGACTAGCCATGCCGGTCTGGTCCACACTTGAGTAGTCACCGTAGGCAGTCGATGGGACGACGCCAGAAGGCATCACCCTAGGAGCGGAAGACTCTTGTGTGGCATGAGAGCCCCAAGAGTCGATGACATTCAGCGAGTTCCTGCTGCGAATGCTACTCGCAGAGTTAACGCGAGAATGACCGCCGGCATTGGCGCGCTGTGGAGAAGCCAAGGTTCCGGTGGGCAAACCACTTGGAAAGGACGGAGACATTGATCCGGGAGCAGGCGCAGTGTCCCAGAGCTTCGAGACAGATGCCAGACGCTCTCGTTGCTGGCCTACAGCTCCAAGCTGTCTCTGGTGAGTTGGCTGTCTCGCGCCGGGTGGTGTCACCGTAACATCTGGTCGCTCCGTCATGGCCTTTGCAGACGGTCTACCAGTCTGAGGAGCGCGCTTTGGTGGTACTTTGGTCGACGAGATATCGTGCACACTGTCCTGAAGGGCGATTGGGACCTCTCCGTTGGTGACAACGGCCGGATGAGCAGCGGCCTGCTGAGGTGGGGTCACTGGGTGGTTCCCATCGTCATCATCGACCAGATCGTCGACCATTCGGCTCAGCTGAGCATCGCGAGATGGGTTCTTTGAGCTTGCCTTTCGTGGCCCAGGTGGAGGGCGTGCTTGACGAGCGTGACCGTTAGCAGCTGCGGAAGCATAACTAATCGGCTTCGGCGGCGGCGCAATCGGCTCAGGCTTGTACTCTTTCTCGGGAATGGTAAGCGGTTCGATGTTGGCCTCATTGCCGTAGTAGATTCTCGTTCCGAGAAGGTGGACTGGCGGATCGCTCATGCTCGCGACACTGACCCCGTCCGAGAGCACATCGCGGACGCGGTGCAGCATCTCCTCATTCGGAGCAACGCAGACCACGCTGCGGTCGGAGAAGCGAGCCTTCAGGGGCCCGTTTGGTGAAAGATACCATGTCTTGACCGTGTCTTCATCGATCAGCGGTCTGAAGCCAAGGGTGTCGACGTCTTCCTTCAGCATGTACGCGACTTCTGGAACGTCGTCCTCCAGGTCCCAAATTGGGAAGGCCTGAGCGATCAGGTCCACGGCGCGAGCATAGGCATGCCAGAAGTGAGCAGCCGCTTCGGCAATGAAGTCATCTGATCCCAAGCCGTTGATCATATTGGTCATTGTGATGAGCCATTTGTTGTAGATGCGAAGGCATGGTAGAAGACGACGGCCAATATCGGTGAGCTTGGCGTCCAACTCGACGTCGTAGGTCTCCATGTTCTCCAGCAATGCACGCAAATCGTCATAAAAGACCGTGAGCAAAGTCGTAAAAGTTCGAAGGTTAAAGCGAAAGTAGTAGTAAAAAGACTGTTGGAACTGGGATGTATCCGGATCAACTTGAAGAGGAGTGTCAGCATCGAATGAGATGAGAGACGCTAATGCGCTTACCTTGGAATCGCTCGCCTGCGGTGTGCTGGGCTGCGATATTGACGATAACCATGCGTTGTAGCAAGTCATCGATCGGCCGCTGCGAAACCACCTTCGCCAGCTGAGTGAGCACTTCTCGCTCAAGCTCCGCGTGACCGCGAAATTGCTCGCCTTTGTAGCACATGCTGTGGAATCGAACGAACCAACCCACAAGAATGTACTTGGGGCTCTCCGGATCATTCGGTGGACCCTTCTGAATGAGCTCGTTCTTGTCCCATGCCATGTTGGTCTTGTCGAACTCCAAGCGCAGGTTGTTGGCAGCGTTAGGATGCGGGTTCTCGACATTGATGGAGCGATACAAGTGGTAAATTGCGCGTAAGTGGTTGCGGTCCTCCAAAGCAACGACTGCGCGCTGGTGGTGACCCATGCCGTCCGTTGGCTTCAAAGATGCAGCCAAGCCGTAGAAGCCAACCGCAGGACCAAAATCAGGATTCTTGTCCAACTTTTCAGAAGCGCGGTACCGATTCAAATCACCAAGGTAGATCAGAGTGCGGTGACAGGACTCAAGTGCAACAGCACGAAGCTGAGGATCCAGGTTTGAGGGCTGGCTTTCGCCGACGCCTTCACCTTGCTCCCGCTGCGCCATGCCCTCGAGCTCGGGAATGCCCCCCACAGCATTGCTGAGCTGGAATATATAATGGCGGTAATGTCGCTCGCTCTGCTTGATCCACTGCAAAAACAGCTTGATCAGCTGCCGTGTCTCCACAGGCCGATCCGGGTGGTTCTTCCGCCAGCTGCTGAGCACTTTGTGGAAGTACTTTCTGCCCTCAGTATGCGCGGACCATAGGCGCGCTTCATGTGACTCCGCATTCAGGAAGTCGGCGAGTGTGGCATTGTGAGCACTCTGGCGGTAGGCGTTGAAGGCTTCGGGAATGGCTTCCAAAGCGACATCCTTGCTCTTCAATAATTCGTGAACGGTGAGTTCGGCGGCTCGCTCTTGTGCGAGCAAGTCTTCCATGCTTTTGACGCTCAGCGCATAACAGGCGTCGGGGTCGCGATCGCGAGCTGACCAGGCGGTGGCCGCTGTAGGTGCGGCGGTTAGGTGTACTTTGCGAAGTGGCTGTGGGCGCAGGAGCCGACTCGGTCCATTTGGGTCGGTGTCGGCGACAGTGCGGTGGGGAATGATGGTTCGAGCGGCGGCGACAGGCGACGTCGAGTCGTGTGTCGCCAGATGGTGGTGAGAAAGTGTGTCGGCGTCGGCGGCGGTGCGGTGTCGAGGGGTTGTAGTGTCCGGAGGAATGTTGACTGGCGGCGCTGTCAGTGGTTGGTGCGAGTTGCAAGTTGACGAGGTGAGGCACTTCTCGGCTGGGTTGCCGTTGGCGGTTGTGACTGTTGCGTGGATCAGCAATTACCCGCTGCACCACACTGCAGCTATGCTTAGTTGCAGTACTGCTGTCAGAGTCTGGACTGTTGTTGTTGTCATGAACAAGAAAGACACAAGAAGACAACAAAGATTAGTAGCGTCCGTCGCCGGTGTAAACCTCACCTGCGTGCACAAGCAAGGTCATATACAGGGACGTCCGTGCCCTTTGTGGCGAAACACTGATTTCCACCGACTCGGAAGGAGGAAGTGCATGTGAAGACAACAAGCACATGAAGCACATGCAGCATATGCAGGAACAGCACCAGCTATCAGAACCCGACGCACCAGGACCAGTCATCTACACCGCATACCAGCCATGGCAAAACGCATAAGAGAAGACTCCCCTCCAGGGTCGACCTCACCTCTTCAAGATACTCCAGACGACAGTATAGACTCGGCTTCCCATACACCGAAATATGTTGAACTCGACGAGACGGCAGAAGACCACACGAAAATGCCGTCAAACCCTTCAAAATCGATCTTCAAATGTGCTCTCCCACCCCACAAGCCCTTAGCATTCCCCTCATACACGGACTACGAAACTCACTACAACAACTCCCACTCAAACCGCTGCCGAGAATGCCGCAAGAACCTCCCATCACCACATTTCCTAGAACTCCATATCTCCGAGAACCACGACCCAATAGTCGCAACCAGACGAGACAAAGGGGAGAAGACGTTCGCTTGTCTCGTGCAGGATTGTGACAAAATCTGCGCGGACTGGAAGAAACGCCGAAGTCACTTGGTCGATAAGCATGGCTTCCCAAAGAATTATGATTTCTTTGTCGTTAATAATGGGATTGATGGGAGGAGGAGTATGTTGAGGCCGGGGGTAGATGCCGATGGGCATCGGAAGAGTAGTAGGGAGGGGGAAAGGAGAGGCAGCTCGGCGACTCAGAATACGCAGACGACGGAGGCTACTTCTGTGAGCCAGCAGACGGAGGAGAGTGGTCCTGAGGGGGAGCAGGAGGGCGCGAAGATGGTTGGGAAGAGTGCTGCGAAGAAGGAGGATAAGGGAATGGATGAGATTACGAAGTCTATGTCTTCTTTGCAGTTTGTGCCGAGGAGTGTTACCTTTGGGAAGAGGAAGGGGAAGTCGGGGTTTGCGAAGAGTTGATGAAAGTTTTGGCGGCAATGCAAGATGAAATTGCTCTATGTCGAAGTCAGATCTAACACTGCTCATCCGATTGCCTACCGAGTCTCGAGAGAATCACTTCTCTAAATCCTGGATGAACGTTAATCATCTGTCAGCAAACATGATCATTGTTCCAAAGTCGCAGGCAAACTCATGGGGTCGTCATATCAACAAAAGAGAGCAACCAGCAAGCCACAAAATCACCTATACGTCACATCTCCGCTCACCTCGCCAAACTCAACTGCACAAGCACACTATACAACCCTCCCTCCGCCCAAATAGCAAGACTTCCCACTGTCTTCTTCCCGAGCTCCTTCTGATGCTGCGCCAAGAAAAACGCAACACCCTGCAGATTAACCGTCCCCATCGCGCCAAGGAAAGCCTCATCTTTCTCCTTATCCCTCGATCTGGACAAGACGGCTTTATTCGCCAGCGTCGGCATTCCAGGACCGCTCCAGCCGTTCAAACGCAGGGCTTCCGTGATGATTTCTGCAGATTGCCTGTTGGTGATTGAACGGATGATGATGAATTTCAAGTTCCTAGGATCCTCGCCTTGCTCCTGGCAGAGATTGGACCAAGTGAGCCAAGTGACGTCGGAAAATCGACCGAGGGCTGGTGCGTGAGAGCCGCGGAGCTGGGATTGGATGCGAATACGCTCGTCGGGGCCCATTGCTTCGTAGGGAATGACGACGCCTTGGGAGGGGCAGTAAACGGTCTTGTATTCCGCGTCGGTTGCCTTGTACAAGGGACCTTTTCCGGGATCGATCGAGTGTTTGGATATCATGTCCGTGCAAGTCTCAGCGTTCAGGCGGAGATTGTCGAAAAGAGTTTCTGCGCCGTGGAGGACGGTTTGGAGGTTCCCGGAGTCGGTGGCTTTTTTGTTGACCCAGCCCCACGACGCGAGAGAGGCGTATGACCATATGGCTTGTTTTGTCTTGTTGGGGTCTTCGACCATTGCCATGACTTGCTTACCTTTTTCGAGAGCTTCGCTGAATTTCTGCGGCGGAGCTCTGGTTTTGAGCTTAGAGTCGTTGGGCGAGTGAGGTCGCTCAAGGTTTGGAAAGGAAATTGCAGAGTCTCGTCGTAGGTCTTTGTGTCCCAAAAGATCGTTCTCACTGCCATCGGAAGACTCCATGTGATCCGTGTTTGATTCATTCGTTGCCGCAGAGCAGTCACCAAAATGAGAGCCTTCGAGCCGTTCATCAGACAAGAGACTCCTCGATCCTTTTTTCCCAGCATCGGCAGTGTAGATCAACAGATGAGGCACCGGTCCCTTAGTATCTTCCTCATCAATATCATGATAATCATGGTACCAGACCTGGACTTTGGTGATCTTCTTGCGGCCGAAGTCCTTCGTATGCTGTGCTAAGAGGTACATGACACCTGCGCCATGCCTGGTTCCGACTAGAGCCAGCATCGAATCCGAAGGTTGTCCGTTGGAGTCCAACTCGAAGGTCTTTCCAGGCCATGGCGGAGTTCCGTTCACGGTAGCTTTCTGCATGACTTGTTTGATCACATCTCTGCTTTGCGGGTTGACGATGCGGAGTCTGGCAACATATCTCGGTCCAATCAGTTTGATACCCTTCCGCTTCGTCAGATCTTTAAGTGCGAGAAATACCAGATCCGACCATTTCGACAGCGCCGTCATCCAGACTTGCGGGTTCTCTTCCTTGTTGAAGCCGTAGAGTTCCTGGCGGTCTCGCTGCAATGCCGCCGCTGGTGAGCCATTATTCCAAGACCATATGGCACCTTGTGAAGGGTTCATGACATGGCCATTAATGGCTCCCGTCTTCTGCGACGATGTCAGCCGTTGAAAGATCCTCAAAGGATCATCGTACCTACCCAGAACCATGTCCATTGCTTGTCCACCACATTCCAAGAGCCCTTGTGTTCCCATTCCACTAGGTAGTTGGCATCAGAGCTCGCACTCAACCCAAGAGCTTTCATCTGTGTCTGCATCGTGTAATTTCTAAACCACTCCTCAAGCACCTCACTGCCTTTGTCTCCACCTAACCAGCCCCATGTATGGAGATCGTCTGGGTTCTTGAATTCAACAGGCGGTGTTGGCTCTTTCGGCTTCCCAAAGATACCAGGATGGCGCTCGCCGCTCAGCATAGTCCACAGCTTTCGGCCTTTCTTCACGATAGTCTCCCAATCCGTACTACCTGGCGTGTACAGAGACCCAAGTACTGAGTCTGCGTCGACCGATTCGGCTTGGCTTTGCTCCTCCATGTTAGGTGAAGCCGACGAGTCACCAGTTTCTGGATTTTCAGTATCGTCGCCAGTTGTCCTCTTGGACCTTTGAGCCACATCAGCCAGCTGAATGCGGATGTGCCAATTGGCATCTTCATTCATTCGATTTGTGCTTTCTGTTACGCCAGGCTTGTTCTCCGACCACACTTGAATGCCGGATATCGTTTTCTTGCCTAAGGTCTGTTCGTGTTGACGGAGCAGGTAGACTGTTCCACGAACATGTTCCGTTCCGAGCAAAGCAATGAAAGACTTCTCACCCGGCTTAAAGGTAGTGCCTGGCCACTTCTCTGGCGCGCCCTTACAAATATGCTGGATGACCTGGCCAGTGTTCGACGGAGGTTCGATCTTGAGTCGAAAAATGTTTCTCAGGTTCCGGCGTTGTTCGGTGGTCGTTGCTTGCTTCATCCACTCGAGATGGATAACATCCGACCAATGCTCAAGTTGCGGAACGACGCCCTTCGCACCAACTTTGTACCGTGGTCCATAGTTCTTGTAGGCATATATGGCGCCTTGAGTTGGGTTGTAAACATTATAATAAGAGGCTTCGGTCTTGGGATACCTCCTGCCGGCATTGGTGGTCTCAGTATCGTGAAACCAATCAACAACGTTGTTGATACCAGCCTGGGTACTGAGGCCCAGACTTTGTATCGCCCTTGGGATCATCTGCAGCAGTAGATTGACGGCTGCAGCCGTGTTGTATGCAACATTCGACCAACCCCATCTCGTCAAGTCCTCATACTGCCAGGGGTGGGGCGTGGGAGTGGTTTTCTTGCCTTCGAGCAGGGGTAGCAATTGGTCTTTGCCCTTTTTGTACGCTGCTTTGTAGAAGTCTTTGGGTTTTGGTGCGCGACTTTGGATGTTCGAGTCCAGTTCGCCGAGATGCCGGTACAAGATTGAAGGGTCATTGGAGCGCCAGCTACGAGAGTGAGCGCGATCGACATGCTCAAGTGTGTGCATCGTGACACCACTGCCGACTACCAGGAGGTCAAAAAGACCTGCGGCAAAGAAGATGCAGAAGGCCGCTATGAGGACCAGCACGGCCCGCAGTGTGAGGCGCGCCCAGTATGCCATAATGACTTTGCTCTTGTGTTCCAACTGCAGTCGACTCCGAGGTAATTCTGGCAAAGCTGGGGAGAATGCAGAACGCAACTGTGCACCGATTTTGAGGAAGAAAGGAGAGCAAAAGCGGGACCAGGGAGGATTATATCAATGCTCGACGAGCAGACGATCACACGCCATGGTCGCAAGCCTTTCCAAGTGACTTCCATGCCTGAGCTTCGCACCGTAATTCCCCATGCCTCCCGTGACTGTGCGCCTGGTTGGCGGTCGCTTGATCGGTCCCACGGTCTTGGTGTCAGGCCGGCGCCCGGTTCATCGCATGATGTCTGTATCTTACAGTACGAGGTCTGTCAAGTCGTGAGCAGCCAGCATGGAGCACACTGGGCCGAAAATGTTGAGCGACGACATGTCCAAGATATTCTGTACAGTTAAGTATAGTTGGATAGTGTTACAATTTGTACGACGCGAGCATGTGTTTTTGCAACTCATGCCTGATCATCTGTCTCATCCTGCTCCATCCTCACATAGTCACCCTTGACATATGGCGGCCTAGGATTCTAGTTAGCTCTACGTCTCCTTCATCTGGGCAACTGTTCGCCTGTTCTCGTTCTGTTCAACCGATCACGCTGAGCAACCTACTTGAAGTAGTTCTTAGCCGCAACAATCCCTGCGGTGCCTGCAGCGAACCAGCCCAGCACTCTGGACCATTCAATGTCATACGACCTCTGGCCAACACTGAGCGCTACCAGATCGTAAGCTAAGCAGCCTCCGAGGATCCAATCGCTAGCCGCTCCCATCGCACCGAACCCAAGACCAGTGAGAACCTTCAAGGTCTTACTAGGCAGCTCATTCTTGAAAAAGGCCACGGAGGTGTTGTGGAGAATGTCCAAGACTCCAATGCCCGCAAAAGTCTTGGAAACAACGTGCGTCAGGACACTGCCGGCTGATGTCGTGTCCATTGGTTCGAGCTGGGTGAACGAGAACCAGAGTTGCGTCAGAGTGTTGACGATCACGAAGATGTCGGCTGCCTTGAGGTTCTCAGAGTTCCAGAAGAACATCCTGTTGCACTTGTTAGGGAAACCTTCATCACGCTTATGGATGGAGAGTGAGGCTCACCATGTTCCAATGCAGACATTTCCTAATGCATAGTATGGCACAAACTTGACCATCTCGTCCAACTGCTTCTTCTCCCTTGGCACTTGCGGGTTCAACTTCCAAAGCTTGTACATCCATGCTAATTGAAAGAGCTGTTGAGGGAAGAAGAAGCCCGCAATGAAGTAGGGCTGTGGGCTGAAGAAAGACATATTCCGATCATGGATATCCTTCATATTCGGCGATGAAAACATGCCATACTGCTGGGCGGCAAAGTCGTACAAGAACGATGCCGGCGCAAGCCATCTTGCTGTGCTCAATTCGACACCCATCTTGAGGAGGCGGGAGAGGGTGGTGTCTCAGAACGGGTGTGAGTTGTTTGGTATGTCTTGGATTGGGAGACAGAGAACAAGGGGTGCTTTACTTACCGCCGGCCATGGCCCTGGTCTTTGAATGCGATGTCTGTCTTGCGTATGCAGAGTCGTGATGTCAACCGCGCTCACGATCTTGCAAGGATCAAAGGAGCACAAGCGAAAGCCCGGACGCCGAGTAGCCAATCGTAGATGGCACCGAGGCGGGATGGTCCGCGCACTAGCCGAAGCTTGTAGACAACACCTTTGTCTTTTTGCTCCCTCCATCGCCGTCTGAATCGCCTTGCATCACTTGTTTCTCATCAATGCCATCTCAAAACGGACCTCAGGAGCCTACGGGCGACTCACATGAGTATCGGCGTGCCCTACACATTTTCTACCTTCTTCCTCGGTGTCCAACCTATACAAAATATGCCTAGGACAGCTCGACCCTCCTTGGTCTTTCTTTTAACGGCACATGTACATCCATGGTGACAAGAACAGTATACATCGCTCATAAGCTAGCGGTATCTGAACTCATAAAGATGGAACTGATCCTCAGAACGACAGGCTGCATGAGAGCTCAGCCAGGATCCATCATGAAGACTGTACTCCAGAGACGTTTATGTTCACAAAGCCGTTGTCTTCCTCAGGCATTTGTTCTTCACGGGTCTAGAGTGAACAGTGGCGAAAAGTCGTTGGTGGCTGAGTTAGGACAGGAGCGACACTGGAGCAAGACGCTCGAGGAGGAATGCAACTCTCTGTGAGCATTGGGACCGAGATGGGAACTCTCCGCAGCTGCGAACACTGGCTGAGGTAGGATTGTGAAGACGATGAAATGCTGTAGATGCTCGGAAGCTGGGTGCGTTCAGTGAACGCGTGTTTTGTGAAAGCGAAACTCGCGGGCGTTCAGAAACTTTTCATCACGGCACGACACATGACACCACCCTCCGACCCTCGACTTCGTCTTCCCCATTGCCCCTCGTTCCCTTCTTTCTCTCTTTCCAACCCAAAAAATCCGGCCAGCAGCCAAATCGGCATGCTCGCGGAAGATTGAAGGAAAAGGACAACAGCAACTCTCGGAAGCGACAGCAGGAGCGACGAGTCAGAAGCGCCAAACAAGCTACAGGCTATAAGCTTTGGTCTCAAGCACCGACCAGAATTACAGCTCGACTGCTCACGGGGCATCACATACACTCGCGTCGTTTTCCTTCATCATGGCGACTCAGTCGCAGACAGGATGTCCACTCTTCAGGCTCCCAGGTGAGCTACGAAACACTATCTATGAGTATGCCATCCTATCCGAGCGTGAGATGGAGCTGCGACGCGATACAACTACCGGCTCAGCCGCGTCGCCTTTAGCTCTGGCACAAACGTGCAAGCGAGTCTATTCGGAATTGCGCACGATCTACACACGCCAAATCTACTTCGAGTCGGTCACCTTCGTCTTCGTCACCGCCAATGCATGCCGATCCTGGCTGCTATCCCTCCCAGCTCAAGATCGCGCATGGCTGAAGCTCGTTCGAATTGACACCGCGAGTCGCCAACTCCCTCCTCACTTGACACGGCGATACCCTCTGGCGGTACTGAGAAGCGTGAGTCCACGGGGGGTGCGAGATGCTGAGCAAGACATCTCATACCAAGGACTTCTCGGTTTAGATCTTTTCAAGGACTTGCGGGATAGAGGTGTTCTGGAAGCCAGTGTTACTCGATTTGGAGGGACCAAGCACTGGAGTAAGGCGCCAGAAGACGACTACCGTGCAGGGGTTGAAGAAGGGAACGCACGAGCAGCGTTGGTGAAGGAACTTTAAGCATGAGAGTGGTTCGGGGAATGCATGGCTTTGTGGATGGCAACCGGGATGCATGCCTTTGGATGGGTGTGATCGGCTGTCGGGCCTGGGACTTGCATCGATTGTTCTGCGATTTTCATTTGTAAGCATGAAGCGGGTGAACCTTGGCGAGGACGCTGGATGCTTGCTTCAGAGGGTATCAACAGATACTTAGCCTGGCAGACTTGGGCATTTCGTTGGGCATCTAAACAAGCTGTTGTCCTGCTGTACTAGCGCATAAAGCGCATTGTGTTCTTCATTGAAGTGGGTGTCTAGTCGATCTCGTCAATCAGTCAACTCCGACGTCTGCGTCGCGATTAACCTGTTTCAGCTGCCGAGTAGAAACAGCGAGGTACAAAATAAGAAATCATCTGCCATCTACAACAAGTGTCTTGCCGATACAACGTCAACAACGTGCAGAAGACGTGAAGTCGCTGGCCCCCTGCCCAATCAAGCTAGCTTCCGATCTCGCGCCAAAGCACGTACCTCTTCAGCCCCGCATGTGAACGCAACGTGCTCCAAACAACCCCATCGTGCTGCCCACAACGCCCTGTCCTCGCGTGTCGCGATATAAACTCTCTCGCATCACTTCCATCCTGTTCCTTTTTATCCACCACCCTCGTTACCCTTTCCGTCAAAATGCCTCCCAAGAAAGATGTTACAACTCCCTCCGGCCCTCTCAACCTCCTCCGTCCATTCCTGCTTCTGTCTTACTCAGCCTACTATATCGTCCCAACCATCATCTCCCTCATCCTCTCCCTCCAAATCTCCACATTGTTCAGCTTGAGCGATTTCAAAGATGCCTGGTTCGCTCGTTTCTGGGCCTGGTTCGGACCACGATCGCGGGAGTTCGTAGCTCCTGTGGTAATGCCACTTTTGCAGAACGCCGCCGAGGGTATCTGTCTCGATATCGGACCAGGATCGGGCCAATGGCTCTACCTCTTCGCTCGGGCGGAGAATCCAAGAATCACCAAAATCTATGGCGTTGAGCCGAATCGCGATATGCATGCTGCTTTGAAAGAGAATGCAAGAAAAGCTGGTCTGGGGGAGATTTATGAGGTTGTGGGATGTGGGGCGGAGGAGCTCAGTACGAAAGGGGACATTCAGCCGGGAAGTATCGATACGGTGATCACGCTTCAATGTCTTTGTTCGATTCCTGGTCCCGAGAAAGTCATCAAGGAGTTGTATCCGTTGCTGAAGCCTGGTGGGAAGTGGTTGGTTTTCGAACATATCAAGACCAAATACCAGGGCGAGTTTGTGGCGTATTGGCAGAGTAAGTCACACATCAACATTGTTGAGGATCGAGACGGAAGAGCTGACTTGAGACGACTTGTAGGACTGGTCAACATCATCTGGCCACATTTCCTCAACGGCTGCGATCTCACCCGACCCACGGACGAGTGGCTGCTCCAAGCTGGCGAATGGGATGAAGTCAATCTCCGACCGGGAGATAGTGAAGGGCCTTATGATACTGTGCCGCATGTCTATGGAACACTTACGAAGAAGAGGTTTGAGAAGCTGAATTAGATCGACCCAAGTTCTGATGTGTTGAAGCGATTGAGCGTGTGGTGCTGGCGGCGAGGAAGTGGTCTGCAGAGACGGTGTGCGGATATTGGCGGCGATTTGAGATGTTGAATGGCCTTACGGCAAATGGCAATGACTGAATGACAGAAGATTACTGTGGTGCCGCATTTAGTATCTCGGTGATCAGTCGATCGTACCACTTACGATAAAAAACGCAGCTCCATCTCAAGCAATCGTCTATCCAAAAGTGACTCACAATCCATCAGCATGACTCTCCACTACATCATCCTCTCCAGAAACCACCCCGGTCAAATCCGCACATCCCACGATAACATGGGCGCTTCCCATTCGAAGATGCCTTCGAAAAGCCCTTCGCAACCCCGTTCAAACCCTCTTCCTCGCTCCCCTTCCCGTTACATTCTAACAGCTCGCCTCCTGGCCACCCCCTCCGCTTCCACGCTCTCAATCTACACACAAGAGTTCTACACCTTTCAAGCCGCGACAGATAAGGCGCAGAACTTGTGGAATGATCATATGCTCCGCCGATATGGTGAGCCACGGTGGGAGCAGTCTCATATTGGTGATGCGGAGGTATTGGGACCGAACGAGAGGCATGTTGTGTTGAGGTTGAGGGTGCGAGGGCGCGTGCCTGCTGGTATTGAGGGGGAACAGACGATTGTTGTTGAGAGGAGGGGGTTTAACTTGTTTATGTTTTAGCAGTGGGTTGTAAATTGGCTTAGAAGCATAGGTAGGATCAGATCTCGATCACCGTGACAAACGTTTCCTGCAAGAGGGACGATATGCCTCTCCTTTTCATGCTTCCCTCCACACTCTACTACTCCATTACCTCTCCAGTCATGTCCACCACCTCCTCCCCTTCCAACTCGCCCGGGACACCCGATCCTCCCTCTTACCTGCTTACTTCCTACATCTTCCATGCAGACCACTCATCCACTCTAGTCAAGCAGACTCTGCCGTACCATACCGAGCAGGCCGCGCTACAAAAGGCACATCAGATCTGGCAAGCGCATATGCAACATCGCTACGGAGGGCCCAGATGGGAGCAGAACCATTTCGACGATGCAGCGATGATGATACCGAATGAAAGACGGCTCGTTCTCAAACTTAGCATCGACGGAAGGATGACAGGATCGGAAGGGGAGCAGAATATCATTGTAGAGAAGACACGGTAGATTGACATTTCCGCTGCACCCTCTCCTAAATTCAGGAGCATAGGCTATCTATTTCTTCCCCTTGGCCTTCTTCTCCGCCCTCTTCAAACCCCTTGTATCCTTCTTCAACCTCGGATCAACCATCTTATACTTGCCCTTCACACCTCTCGGCCTTCCCTGCCCCTTATTAAATCCACCAGCCTTGATCACCTTGACAGGCTGCTTCTTCTTTTTGCCAGCCTTGGCGGCCTTGGCCATGAGTTTGGAGATTTGGGTCGCTTTGTCGCGTTCTCCCAAATCGCCATCTTCCGCAAGACCTTCACTCTTTTTCTTCAGCTTTTCAAGACGGCGAGCGGCGCGGAGGGTCTTGCGGGCTTTGGCTTCGCGGACTTTTTTGATTGGGCGGGCGTTGAGGGCGCGGAGTTTCTCTTTGATGGCTGCGGCGGCTTCTTTCGAGACGGGGCGTTGCGCGCGAGAATGTTTGCCCTCGTCATCAAGGAACCATTCGGGGAGGCCATCGACATCGCGGAGGGAGTATTTGTTGAAATTGTCGTCCTCGAGCTGGGCTTTTGTGATTTTGCCGGTTGCAAGGGAGTGTGCGAGCGTCATGGCTTCGGCTGTGATGATATCGATATTGGGACGGCTTTGATCGCCATCTTGCTCTTTAGTCGTGCCTTCTTCCCAATCTGAGTCTTCAGAATCGGCAGCGACTTCTTCGGGATCAGAGCCGTCCATCTCCTCATCCTCTTCTGCGTCGGATACCTCCTCGGCTTCTTCCGCAGCGGCCTTCAGTTCCGGAGAGTCAACATCAATGCCGCTGTCACGGCCCTTGTCTGTCTCCTCATCCTCTTCATCCTCGTCAAGGCCGTCTATGCCATCGAATATGTCCTGTTGAAAGAAAGATGCAGCTCGATTCGACAGTGCGCCCTTCTTCTCTTTCGGCCTCAGATCAGTAGTCAAACCTCCGCTCTCCTCATCGTCGCTCCAATCGCTATCGTCGTCCTCTTCAACAAGCTCCGCATCGCTGCTCGCGTCGGTATCTGCGCCCTTTTCTTGCTCGTCAAAGCCCTCGAACTCGTCCTCGCGATCTTTGCCAGCTTCTCTCCGCGCACGTTTTGCTCTGGCCTTTGTGTCTCGATCTTCTCGCTTTTCGTGATACATTTCGTACATGCTGTCCAGTTGTCTCTCCAGCGCGTCGCCGTCTTCATCTTCGTCTTCCTCCTCGCTGCTCTCCTCCTCTTCTTTTGGCTGTTCCACAAGAGACGTCATACGTCCTCGTGTGATCTGTCGTCGCAGCGCCGAGTCTTTGTCCACATCCCTGAGCTGGAACACAGCATCGCTGCCTTGCAGACCAGCCTCGATACCAATCTCTGAAGGAGTTGTCATGCCCATCTGCATACGCACAATCTCTCGCTGCTTCTTCTCGTTGTCTCGCCTCCGTTCCTTCTTTTTAATTTTGCTTTGCGCATCTTTCATCGCTTGTATCTCCTCTTGCAGGCGCATCTCGTCGTCCATGGACTCTACCATGGCGACCTCCTCGCCAGCCTCACCCTCTGCTGGCTGCTCGGTCTTCTCCTTGCTCTTATGATCCTCCTTCTTCTGCTTGAAGCCGAATCTTTCTCTTGCCTTTAGACGCCATCGGAGCAGTAGTTTGAATTCCTTCCGTCCCAGAACCTTCAGATCCTCGCAACAGATGCGCACCTCTTCTGAGGTCTCGGGCAGCTTATCCAATGCTGCCAATGCGATGTCGCCATTGCCTTCTTGTCGGAAGTGCAGTCTATTCAAAGTGCCCAGCATGTCGATTGGATCTTGCGTCTGGATGAACTCGCTCGCAGCAGCCTCCTTGAACTGTGTCCAATCGCCCTCCTCATAACCCTCTCGCTTTCGCTTCTTCTTCTCTGGGTTGAAGACTTTGACCTCGTTGTTCTCGGGCTTGTTCGCGACATCCATGAAAGCATAGTGCGAGTCCAGGAACTTAGGATCGAGGTGCTTCGGCGCCTTGTATCCTCTGCAGACGTAGAACGTCTCTGCAGAAACGTTTCTGCTGCTAGGCGGCTTCGTCTGCTCGACCTTGTTGAACAGCTGCTTGAATATCCATTCCAACTTTGCACTATCCTTGCTCCTGAAAATCTTTGTCACAAATGTCCCGTTCGGCGCAAGGAACTCAGTCGCCAGCTTCAAACTGCACAGCACCAGCTCGTTTTGACTGAAGGCATCCTGGACCCATGCCGTGCCCACATTCGGCGCACCATCGTGTACCACACAGTCTGCTTTCCACGTCTTCAGGTGGCCTCGAATAATGGCGCGGGTCTTATCGGTGGTGATATCGCCCTGGAACGAAATCGTCTTGGGGATCGGCTTGATGGGCGCGAGGTCAACTCCTACGATCAGACTCTTCTGCGGCATCACCTCTGCGGCGACTTGCATCCATGATCCGGGCGCGGCGCAGAGATCGATCAGGCATTTCGCGTTTTGCAGGAACGAGTATTTCTTGTTCAACTGGATCAGCTTGAACGCTGCACGGGCGCGGTAACCCTTCTCCTTGGCGAGGTAATAGTATTTGTCCAGACGCGCCTTCGCGTTCTTCTTCTGGATCGCCATCTTGTCGTCGTCGGCGGTGGTGCTGAGGGCGGAAGAAGTGGCGGGCGGACTTGCAGCGTCTTGGGACGAAAAAGATGGAGATCCAGAAATCTTGGCGGAGCAGGGATCGGAGACAAGTCCGCCAGATGCCGACCGCGCTTCTTCCCTAATAGACGCGTCCAAGTCTCTCTACATACACATATCCCTTTCCTCCATTCATCATTTTCATGTTGACGCGCATCTACAGCGGAATGTCCTTCAAGAACACATTCCTGCGTCTGCTTCAGAAAAGTTGGCCTCCAACATGATATCGACATAAGGCCTCAGGGAGGATGTGGAATTCGCGATCATGTTTGAACCTCGCTGTTGAGGAAGAAGAGGAGTCCCAGGTGCTTCGTATGGAAGCCATGGCTCTGGTCTGCTTGAACCTAGCGGGAAAGGAGATCTCGCTGACAACCGAAAGACTGACGTGCAAGATGAGTCGCCAGCTCCACTGCTGCTAGAGTGTTCGATATCTCTCAACATCTCTTTCCTGCAGTACTCTCCATCCTCGCACTGGTGCTTTTTGGATCCGCGACGTCTCCATGCTCTCCTAAAAGCTGCCAGGCCTCTGATATGGTGGCAGGGATTCGATCAGATGCAAAAGATTAATTGTTGTAGCATCCTTGCTTGAAGAGTGAGGGACAAGTTCGATATGCCTAGCGAGTATAGGCCTTAGGAGATGGTCGCTCGACCTACCACCTTGGCCGGAGGCAGAGCTGGACGTTTCGGCCGGTCCCCTCGAGTCTGGGTAGTTTGAAGGCCTCAATGTCTACTGGCTTTAGAGCAGAGACGCCAACTTTCAGATGCAAAAGCTGGCTCTGATACCACGCCTAACGCCGCTTGTTAGCACATGCAACACTCACTTCTCATCATCACATGCAAGTCAGAACACCTGAGAGGCGTCTTGATTAATGCGCATTCCTGCGTCGACCATACTTTCCTACCCAAAGAACACCGACCACCGACATGAACAGCCTTGCCGCGGATGCTCGCAGTGCTACCTAACCACCGGCATTCGCAGCGCGAGGGAATATCTACTCCAGACTGGGCTTTACGAACCAAAGCACCGACCTTGAATTGAGGATCGAGGACCTACCATCATCTTGTACCAAAGCACATTACGACACCATAGCCCGCTCGCGACAGATTCGGACCAAACACCTCACGGCAAGCTCTATCCACTAGCGCTCTGCAAATTCCAGCAGAGACGTCTTCCAGATTCGCCATCCCATTATCATATGCCTAGCCTGCGCATCAGCTCATGCTGCGCCAGCCTCTGTGCTTAAAGGGCCATCCGATCTTACGCTACGCTTTGCAGATTGGGACCAACAGACCACTTGCACGTTCGAAGTACACACCACTACGCAAAATTCGGGCGGCAAACTGAGCATCTGTGGCTTATGAGCTGAAAGCGTTCAGCCACGCAGCGCACACAGGCACAACGTCTGGACATCTGGAGGGATTGCGGCCTATTTACCGGAGGCAAAAGCAGTCCGTCATGGTACCACTCTCGAAGACGCTCTCGGGATGGGTCGTCGCGGCTTTGCTGCTCAAGCCAGCGTTTGCGGGACCGATGAGTGTGCCAGCTGGCCCGACGACTCCTTTCGCTCCTCTGCCTACCTCTCCGACGGGCTCTGCCACGCCATGTGCGATCTCCGCTGGTATAGCTCCTCCCAGGACCAATGGAACCAATGTCGTACCCACGGCGTTTGGCGCGATTAAGCCAGCAGCGCCCACGACCACCGCACCAGCCCAGACCGCCCACCTTATAACATGCACCATGTCTACCTACGACGTCACTCGTTTGGACACCGCTGGATATTGCTGGCCTGAGCCTCAAGGCGCAGGTTACCCTTCCTATACTGAGTCAACATGCAATTCTTTCATCCAGACGATGTCAAGCTGTATCCAGTACGACAAGCCTCTTCCCAGCTGTCTTTGGCAAAAGACATACTTCCCGTCAGACACCATAAGGCGCTCAACCTGCTCAGGTTTCTTCTATAACACCTGCTCTCAATTGTTCACGACTTCACTCTCCTGTGTTCCGGCCACCCAAAATGGGCTTCCTGGATGCACTTCCTGGATCATCTACAGTACACCGCTGGTCAATAACGATTACTCCGCATGTTCTACGAACTCGCTGAGTCGATGGTGCCCGACTACAGGCTGGATTTCTTCCTCTACTTGTGCTGAAGCTTTGCCAAGCTGCATCTACACAGACGCCATTTGGACAGCGACTTTGACTCGGACCTTTGCTGATGGCGTCGGCTATGGATTCCAACAAATTGGGGTCTGTGTTCCACCAGCACCTCCCGTCGTAGGCGGCTGCTCTTCCTTCACCTACTATTCTCCTACAAAAGCCGAGGGATTTAGCACAGGATACTTGACGACCTCTACTTGTACATTCGCCGATCGCCCTTTGAGTTGTCTCTTTTACAACACGCTGGGTGGGACTCAGAAGTGCGTTCCAGTCGCCAGCGCCACAATACCACCTTCCACAGCAGTGACGACCTCAAAGGCTAGTCCTTCCACTACTAATTTGGGCCCTGTCTCTTCGCCCAGCTCTACAATCACCTGCAGCTGGGGCTATGAAACGATGTCTTACTCCTGGCAATCTTGTGCTGAAATGCAAGCTACATCATGCGCTACATCTACAACATCTTCAGTCCGTTGCGCTCCGGAGCTCAACTTCACCACCACTTCTTGGCCATCCATAAGCTGGCTCTCCTCATCTACCACCTCAACTAGTTCAAGCCAGTCTCTCACGTCCAGCACTTCAAACTCTGTCAGTGCAAAGGCTACACCCAGCAAGATTTCAGGATCTCAGCAGTTTACCATTCATGTGCAAGGGACTGTGAGTGACATCGTTCACGAAGCGATTGATACGCATTGTGGCGTTGACGCTCAAGGCCAGAGGCTCTGCGATTACGGTCTCATCTCGCTGGAAATCTTTGAGAAGACGGATGGCCACCTGCTAGATCCAGATGTGCTGAAAGATTTAAGCCTTAGAAACGTTCCCTCTTTTATTTGGGACGACGCCAGCGCAAACCTCACAGATCATTACGGCGCTGGCTTGATCACTGATGCTGCCGTTGACGCATATTCCGAGGGGAAGATTATCACCAACGACTTCCTTATCAACGAGCAGTATCAAGCTTTGGAGGCGAAAGAGGCTGAGAGGTACAGAGATGGTGAGGAAGAGCCAGCGACTTCCACTTCTGAAGTGCAGGAGGCACCGACCATGACGCCGGTCTGTATACTCTCGTCGGCTCCACCTTTACCCACGGAGGATATCAACATCCTTACGAGTGTCCTGCTGATGGATTTCGCATCTATGTCAGCCATGTTTGAGCCGCCCAAGCTCGAATGTAACCACTTCCCATACGTCGATGACGGCGGCGCGTACGCATGCAGATGCGTTCAAGGCACGAGATCAGGCGACTTCACCATGAACCCTACTTACACACTCACGACTAATGGAGGAGTATCTACTTCGATGGCGTTGCTCTGCGGTGGCTATACGTCTTGGCCAGACAGCTCCGCCACGAAAACTGGCATTCCTGGAGTGACTCCAGCTCCTACGTTGACAGACCCGCCCACCGATACTACCACGATGGCTAGCTGCAACGATGTCCAGACTGCTGGTATGTATGCTTCGAGTGGCATTGCAGATAAAGCTTCGAGCTTCTGGAGTGACCTATCCTTCTCGAAAGTGGGCGCTACAGTCGCAGGAACTGCGACTCTCTTCCCTGGCCTGGACTCGAAAGGATTCAGAGCGAGAGAGTATGAGGAGCTGCACTCTACCAACAACATGATCGGAGCGCTCTCTGTGCAGTATGATCCGTCGGCTTGTCCACGCGGCGTCGTGAACGTCAGTTTTGCGGATTGGAACATCGACGAATTCGTAAACAACTACGCTGAGCAGGCGATCTTAGGATGTAAGTTCTGTTCGTGCTCAAACTCTCCTGCAACTACTGACGCAATTTTAGGCCCTGCCAATCCCGATCCGAACGAAGAAGAAAGATATACTGCCGGAGGTGTTTTCAACAGCATGTGCATTCAATTCAAACTGACCAGCGTCAAGCCGGCAGGTGAGCTGAGATACGTGATGAACGTTGCGAACGGGACAAATATGACATTCATTGGATCGTACGGCAATGGTACGAGCAATGATACGGGTAATTGGACGTGGCCGAAGCCCAGATCGATGGCGCTTCCAAGGTGAGCATAGTTTGTACACCTTTCTGGAGGTGGGCCAAAACATGCGGTGAACATTTTCATTCATCTGAGAGCAGGTAGGCCGCGAGAACCAAGCGTCAAGGACGTACATGGTTAGCGAATTATCCCCATGGGTTCTCCACAACTCATCTTTCTTTGGAAACATAGCCGAATTCACAAGGCAAAACTACTCCTTTGCCTACCTCACATGCCAAGTCCTTCAATGCAACTCGTCTTGGCCTCACCTCAGCCTCGATCCCATCTCCTGGGCATCAACCTCCACCACTCGAACTCCTCTCTCTTCAAGTCGCACAGTACCATTGTTTCAAACTTGCAGACCGCTCTCCGCATGACCGCCACATGGCCGGCACATGCTCCCTCTGCCGATCAACGGCTCAAGCCCGGGTATAGCAGCTCATTACTCCTCTCCTTGGCAATCCAAGACCTCGTTCCAAGACGGAATCGTCAATGGATTGTCGATACAGGTATACCGTGAGCTTGGCTGGCGTCTTGAGAACAATGGCAAGGATAGAGAATCTGGGGTTGCGATGAATGGGGGAGAAGTATATTTTGATATCTAGGATGCTGATGCCATCTACCACGCTCCAACACTTGGAGTTTACATCCGTGTCAAGTGAATATTGACGATTTGGAGACTGACTGCACAAGATGAGACGCTGCTATGGACGAGGAAGACCGTTGCGCGCCGGACTCTACGTCGCTTGTTTGTCTGCGTTCTTGTTCTTTGGGTATGCCACATCCACCACCGCCACCACAAAACCTTTGCCCCAAGTGCACCTACTGATTTAGACAGATACGACCAAGGCGTCCTCTCCGGCCTCCTCCAAAACCCTTACTTCCGCGAACAATTCAACAACCCAACCGACGTGATAACAGGCATAACAGTCGGCTCTTACTGTCTCGGCTCCCTCGTAGGCTGCGGTATAAACTTTTTCATCGGCGACCTCCTCGGCCGTCGACGCATGATCTGGCTCGCTATGCTTCTCATTATCATTGGTGCATCTCTCCAAACATCCGCCTACACCCTGGCACATCTGATTGTTGGGCGTGTGATAACCGGGTTCGGGACGGGGATTGATTCGAGCACGGTTCCGATGTATCAGAGTGAGTTGAGTAAGAAGGAGAGTAGGGGACGGTTGGTAAGCTGGGAGATCTTCTTTATTGGAGTGGGGATAGTTTTGTCGTATTGGGTGGATTATGGATTTTCGTATGTAGAGAGTCATGCGGCTTGGAGAGTGCCGATATCATTGCAGCTCATCTTCGCGGTAGTTGTGGTGTTCGTGGTCTGGGGACTGTAAGTCGAGATCCCGCTCACCCAGCCCCTGTTGTTTGAGATTTGCTGATGAGACTTATAGGCCAGAGTCCCCTCGCTGGCTCGCGAAACGAGGTCGGGAAGATGAAGCTTCTGAGGTCATATGTGCGATGTGGGATCTCAAGCCAGACGATCCTTATGTCGTTGAGGAGATGACTGCTATTCGAGCTGCTGTCCTTCTTGAGCGTCATGAAGGTGCACGGTCGTATAGTGCCGTCTTCAAGAAGGACGCATTACAGACTCGTCGGCGAGTCATATTGGCTTGGTGTGAGTACTTTAGAGCCTGCCAAGTATCCCTTAGATGCTGATTGAGATGCAGTTGGCCTTTTCATGAATCAGATGGGAGGAATCAATTTAGTTGTCTATTATATGCCAACGGTCTTGGTTAGTTCTTCGGCCTTCATTCGTCTGTCATACGTCATTCACTTACATGCTGTGCAAGGTCACCAATGTCGGTCTGACCCGCAACACGGCGCTACTGATCGCCGGCTTCGTTCAATGCATGTTCATCGTCGGCAACACCTTACCAGCTTTGGCACTTGATCGTATGGGTCGCCGTCCGACAATGATCTGGGGATGCGCTTGTCTCTCATTCTGCATGATGATGATCACGATCCTGTTGAGCTTCGGCAGGGAGGCGACATCTTCTGCAGCGATCGCGTTCTTCTTCTTGGTAAGACGTGCATACTTGAAGATTGCTGGATATATTTCTACATGTTTCTGACACTGGTCGCAGTTCATGCTGATCTTCGGGGGTACTATCAACGTTGTACCCTGGGTTTATGGTCCTGAGATCCTGCCGCTCGAAGCACGCAGTCGCGGTACTGCAATCTCAGTCTCGGCGCATTGGCTCTGGAACTTCTTCATAGTCATGATGTAAGCATTCGCCGCAAGATGCCAGGCCATCCGACTTGCTAACAGATGTCAGCACACCTGTCCTGATCAATCGTATCGACTGGAGGGCTTATATCATCTTCACTGTGACCAACGCCTGCTGCGCTCCGATTGTTTACTTCGTAAGTAGCATCCACTTGTGCTATCAATGCAATCAACTGACGAGCGTTAGTTCTATCCCGAGACAAGCAACATCTCTCTAGAAGGTTAGTAGCATGATTTGCGACGCCCTTGTTGCGTATACTGACGCAGTTCTAGATATCGACAAGATCTTCCTCCCGGAGAGCATGCAAGACCTCGCTCATCGCAACTCTATCGACGGAGCAGATGCTTCAGGCGATAGCAAGGAGAGAGTCAACCAGCTTGAAAAGGTAGCCTAGAGAGTGGTGAGAAGACTCGGAAAGAAAGTCATCACTGGTACCACAGAAACGGTGTTAGATGGCAGCCCAGCAAAGCAGTAGACCCAGGCTCTCCTTCATTTTCCCAAATATCTCTTCTCCGCCCACCTCGCGACCGGAAACGTGATCGCCGCAAACGCAAACGTAAGCTCGTGACCAAGATTGCCACCACCCTCATTCCCAATCAACTTCGCGACAGGCGCCGCATACCAAACCTCATCCATACCCAAAGCAGCTCCAAGCCAGCCAAAGCAGCACGCAGTAATGCCAGCCCAGCCGAAAGGTAGACGATCCGGAGTGTTCCAGGCATCCCAATCATAGGAGCTCCATCTCGCGTTCCGGAAGAAAATGTGCTCCTCTGCTACCACTACGAGCAGGATGACAGTCATGTAGCCTATGATGGAGAGCAGCGTGGTGAGGCTGACTTCGAAGGAGAGGGAGGCGAAACAGCCTACGATGGTTGAGATGATGAATCCCATTGTTACGAAGAGGATTCGGGGGACTTTGATCGCCCAGGGTCCGAAGTTCTGAGCTGCTAGGGCGAAGGAGTACTGGTTCGGAATGTTGTTCTGCGGAGTTCAGTATGAGTATGAGTGTAGAGGAATGGTGTACGTACCGGAATCGCGCTCAGTCCAGCGAGCACCAGGAGGAACTTCCCAAAGCCTCCCGCAGGCTGTAAAGCCTTAGCAAGAGGTCCGCCTGCACCATACTCATTATACGCATCAAGCCACTCCGGATTCGTCTGAGCACCAGTATACAACGCCGCTCCAAGCGTCATCACAAGAACACTTGGCACCACGATCCCAATGTACGTAGCGCAGAAGATGCGATGCTGCGGCGTCTTAACCGGCATCCAGACATTGTAATCCGCAGCCAAAGAACTCCAAGAAGTGCCCCAAGAGATCTGAATCGCGATGAAGGACAGCACAGCAGCCGCTTCATTACTGCCCTTCGGCATAGGCACCGCAGCGCCATGGAAGTGTTTTGCTCCTGTGCCTGCAGCGACGCACCAGACGATGAGGGGAACGATCCAGCAGACCGAATCGACGTAGTGTATCCATGAGATGCCGCCGACGGAGAGACAATACACGGTCGTGGAGATGATGATGACGCCGGCCCAGGGAGGAAGTGCGCCGTTTGAGACTGCTGACCAGCAAGAGGCGCCTGAGATGCTGTTAATGGCGTTCCAGCCGACGCAGGATATGAGGCTGAAGATGATGGGGATCGTGTTGCCCCAGTAGCCGAAAGAGTAACGTCTGGAGCCTTGTCAGTGGGAGCGATGGAGAGTCGCTGGGATGGGTGGAAAGTTTACGTGAATGTTGACATGCGGAGACCGGTCAGGCCGAACGTAGCGACCCACGCAGTGCATAAGTCAAATACCAGGTTGACGAGCAAGATGCACTGGAAGCCATATCAGTTGCGCTCGCTTCAAAATATGAGCTCCATTGCATACAGCGAAGCTTGTCCAGAAGTCAAGTCCAAAGCTTGGTCCGAGCATGCCTGCAAACATCAATTCAGCATGGATGTCAATGAGAGTGAACTTATATCGACTAGACTGACCAGTACTCAGAGTTGACATAGCATTGTTGGCGCTGAGCCTTTAGAAATGTTACATGGCGTTTCACATTCAATGCCTCGCTCATCACCTACCAGAAGGTGACAGCATTCCAGGCATGAGTATGATTCTGCTGGCGCTGCTCCTCAGTAACCCTTTGAATACCGCCCGTTTCCACTGCAAGCTTCTTGACGACATCGTGGAACAACGATCGGTGCTTGATCTGGCCAGGCTCGGTGTCGTTTGTGATAGTGCCCAATGCTACATTGGATTCTGGCTTCGCCTCCATCCTGGAACTCAGGATCTATCCCAGAGATAACAATCAGTACATTGTGAACAGTGTATGTTGACTTCGAAAGTTGGTTGATAGTGAGGGACAAAGAGATTCTGTCGATCAAGCTTATCATATCAGCTCCAACCTTGGCGTGTCGTACATGCAAGGCTGGTGATAGGCAAAGCACCTTCGCCTGCTGACTACGAGGATTGTCTCAGACGCGAGCTCGGGCTTGATCGCGAAAAGGCGAAAAGTGCGCTGTTAGTCTGCAGAAATGCCTTCGACAAGCAAATTAAATTGCTGCGACTTTTGATCTTGGTAACTGACTTTTCTTTGGAGACGAGCTGCATGCTGTGCTGAGCTGTGTGCACAAAATAGCTTGCCTTGAATGTTTTCCGCCGATGGCCTACACAGTCAGTAGCATACATGAAAAATGGCTCATTCAAACAATGCCACTGCCCTCATCGGTCCTCCACTGCCATCTCTGATCTTCAGTGGGAAGCCAATGAAGCGGAAGCGGCCCTTGCCAACCACCTGCTCAAGATTATCCAGTCCCTCAATGTGAGTAATGTTCCTTTCTCCACACGCATTGTGTGCCTGGAAGTTCGGCTCTCCTTCAGGTGCAGGCGAGATCGCTTCTACACCAAAGATCTTGCATCCCTTGTCTGCCAGCCAATGCACGGCTTCAAGTGAAAGACCTGGGAAGTCGTGCTGCCATCTTGGATCATCAAACGGAATGCGGTTGTTGAAGGCAAAGTAGAGCAGGACAGTGTCTCCGGGTCGTATCTCTTCGCCCGATTTTGCGAGAGCTTGCTCCATCTCTTCTACGCTGGCACTCGCTTTGAGGTCTATATGTGATAGATCAAGACATATAGCGGATGTGTAGAAGTCGGAGATAGGCATCTGGTCAATTGACAGAGCGCCAGGGGTGGGATCGAAGTGCTTCGGCGCGTCGACATGGGTACCGGCGTGGTCACTCATGGACAACGCGTAGGAGGCGGATCTTAGGATCGTGTTGCCGGCTTGCTTCGGCTGGTGCGTGTCCCAAGGCGTAATGCATACTGGAGGGTGAAATGGGTGGGCAGGAGATCCTGTGCGAAGTCCAATTGTGTCAATACACCTTTCGGTTCCGGCGGGTATCACTCGACGCCATACTATGGTAGAGCTCTCTGCTGAGATCTATCAGCTTCGGTTTAAGATCCTCGCGATCCACGGCAGTTGCATGGTGCCTCGCAGATACGACCTGGCAGGCTTTCGCAGCATTCAAGGTGCGCCTTGAAGCATGATGGCAAAGAATTGATCGTAAGATGGGAGCTGAAGCAGGCATTATGTTGCCAATAGTGCGGTTACGCAGGACCTAGGCGTGTAAGTAGAGAGTCTGCCACTGCAATGATTAGTAGAAGACTCGGGAGACATCTGATACCAGTCGGCCATGATAGGCCGATAGCAAAGCTGCAATGCGGTTGATCGATGGGCAAGCATTGAGCTCGTGGAGCTTTGAGATTCATCACCCTCGGCGTGAGGAGCGCACTGACCAACATCACCAATCTTGGCGTCGTCACTTCATGTTCCTCTGGTGGCAGCGACATCAGCTACATCCCATACACTATGGCAGCCAAGCGAGCAACGACTCTTGAAACCATCCTCGCGGGGGTAACTTGCCGTAGATCTATTCAACGATCACTCGAATCCAGCGCTCAAAGGCCATGCCCACACAAGGAACTGTACAGTTGTCTTAGGTGCACTGCACAGTTCCATCTAGACTTGCATTACTGGGTGCTGTAGCTTTTAAAATTTCTCCATTGTCCTAATTTGGGCACTGCAAAATGCTTCCGAAAAGCAAGGAAAAGGACAGCGGACACCGTACAGGTTTGGTACTGCCTTTGATTCACTTATCAGTCCAAAGACAGTAAATCCTTCTACCTGTTGACTGATCTACTACCAGGAACGTCTGAGACCGTCAAATCTCCCAGCATTATTATGTGGTAGCATCAATCTCTAGCCCCTGTCACTATCAAGGTCTGTGCCGGATCACTCCACTCAAGTGAGTGAACAGGCAGTGTGAACAGCAGCCAACTCACATTCTTTTCACAACACGATGCTTACACATCCAAGAAATCGAAATCAGATGCTCTGACATTCTAAGCTTGACTCCGTATAGCTGCCTCTTGGTCTCTTGGATACCATCTGCCGGCAAGAGGAGTTTGCCCGAGGTAGGGAATAGCTTGTGAGGCGGGGAGCAAATGCGAGACGCGCTTCAGCTGAGTAAACAAAGCTGATGGTACAGGACCAAGTATACTTGACTTCATCTCGTCTCCTGAGTACACCTTTGCCGACTTCAGACAACTTATTACGACAACTACCAAACAAGACCAAAAGCAGCCAACATGAAGGCAGCCCAATACTACTCAGCCCACGACATCCGCATCGACGAAATCCCCGAACCCAAACCTTCTCCCGGCCAACTAACAGTCGACGTAGAATGGTGTGGTATCTGCGGCTCCGATCTCCACGAATACCTCATAGGCCCCGTTACAATCCCCACAGAATCCAACCCAGGCCCCAACGGCGTCCACATCCCCGTCACACTAGGCCATGAACTCTGCGGGCGTGTTCGAAATCCACCAACCACTTCCAAGTTCAAGCATGGAGATGCAGTGATGGTCGATCCGAGGGTGCTTTGTAGGAACTGTACACCTTGCAAGGCTGGGTCTGCGCACTGTTGTACGCATTTGGGGTATATGGGTGGGAATACGGGGTTTGGTGGGTATGGAGAGACAGTTGTTGTGGGGGAAGATTGTTTGCATTTGTTACCGCCCGAGATCTCATTAGAGTATGCGGCGGTCATCGAGCCACTAGTGATCGTCAACCACGCAATCAAAGTCTCCGGAATATCTGAGTGGAAAGATCGAGATGTTCTGGTCCTAGGTGGAGGGCCGATTGGATTCGCTCTGTTGCTGATCTTGAAAGCACTGGGTGCGAACCGAGTAGTTGTTTCCGAGCCTACGCCGACGAGGAGAAAGCAGGTCAAGGAGTTCTGTTCCGCGGTAGTGAATCCGATCGAGAACGATGTTCCGAAGAAGATTCAAGAGTTGACTGATGGGCGAGGGACGGAAGTGGTCTTCGATTGTGCGGGCGTATTGCCAGCTTTGGAGGCTGGCATGAGCGCGTTGAGGTTTCAGGGAATGTATGTGATGGTTGCCGTGTGGGAGAAGCCGGTAAGTCGCAGCATGTCGACGAAATGTTGCTGGTTGCTGATTTTGCTGTCAGATCACCATTCCTTGCTGGCAATTCCTCAGCAAGCACATCACAATGAAAGGAACACTCATATTTGGCGATGGCGATATGGAAGAAGTTATGCAAATGATGAAAGACGGTGCGCACACATACTTGCCCGGTACATCATTGGACTTGAAGCTAACAGGTGTCTAGGCAAACTCGTTGGTTACGAAAAGATGGTCACGGGTCGCATACCTCTGACCGACATCGTGGAGAAGGGTTTTGAGGAGTTGATTAACAATAAAGACGAACATATCAAGATTCTCGTCTCACCTAGGCTGAATTAGCAAACGATGGTTGCTCGACAATTCGACGCCCCTCGGCGCTCTTTGAGACATGTTGATTCACCTCGGACTGAAGCCTCAGACATAAAGTCTTTGTTGTCAAGACCGTAGGCTTGCAATAAATGCCATCGCTACCGCATGGCCTGCAATTCGTCAGCCTTGCTGAAGTTCCAAAGAATGTCGTACCTCAGCAGGGAAGGCACAGTGCGCAGCCTACAGCAGGCCGGGTTGAAGCTGACCGTGGCCCAGACTCAATGGCAGAATCATCTCAACGATGTGCTGGAAGACCAAATGGACGAATCTCCAGGTAAATACATCCATAAGAGCATGTCGATACCTGACGCATTGGCCTTTCTGGAGGACCTGACGAGGTCCGTGAGCGATCGAATGCAAGCTTTGAGTCAATATGGACGCTCTGTCGCCGATATGTCACGTATCGATCTCGCCGACGTCGTCAGCATGGCCAAAATCCCGACAGTATCGACGACCTCGAGAGACTGGTATCTCAAGACCACTCTTGCGCAAGCCGAGATGATTTTGCTTGCTTTTCAGCACAGTGCGGAGGCATAAGAAGAGCTTGTGGTTTACACGTTCAAAGGGCTCCGAGCTCTCCAAAGGAAGCTCGTTGAGAAGGAAGAAGAGACTAGAATTGCCGAACTGGTGAATGTGATCAACAAGATCGAAGAGGCCGAGATCATATTCCGGGAGCGATGCCGAGATGGTGTCGTTGAAGAGGATGTTCGGCATGACTTGAGACGAGAACTGGATAAGCTGAGGGCGAACAGTCGGGTTGCCTATGACGAAGTAAGCAAGCGAGACGAGACCATCTTCCAGTTTCTGAGACTAGTTGCCGGCGTAGGGGTACCAGTGTGCAGACAGGCGATGATCACCGAATACTTCGATTCGGAACGGTAGCCCTGAAAGACCACCCAGTGCAACATACCGACTTTGCATCAACATGTTTGCATAACGCCGGCTCCTATGCTGATCAGGTTCGGTAGGGTCCCCAAGTGCGAATCGAACTGTTGATCTATGTTGATCGACAGAATGGACGCCAAGGAGAGGTCCTCGCATCAGGCCAACTATGGTCTTGCATGTCAGTGATCAGTCTCGATGGAGGGACGATTCCACAGTCTGTCGAGCAAAGCCCGGACCAGCTCGAGCCTCTGAGTCTGGAAAACAATCCAACCACATATGTCAAAGTCCACGGTCGTGACAAGAGGCAATGTATGATTATCAGGGCGATCCCGACAACAAACACGTGGTCGTGCTTGACAGCTATAGCGATCTTGATATGGAGTGCCAGCCGCGATGACCGCATTCTCATTCTCGACATCGAGAGATTGGGATAAAGTGAGGAGTTATTAAGTTCCGACTTCGACGTGTGCACGGTGTCATGCCGCAAGCGGTGAGAGAGAAGAGGACTTGTCGGTCTGAGCGGAAGCAGGATCGTAGATGAGTAGTGGGCCAATACTTCCTACTAACAGTACATCACGATGCAATCGAAGTTGTTGGGGCAGAGAGCAGAAGCGCAAAGAACCTGAGGCAGGAAACTGAGCTCAAGCCATCGGAGGTTTTCCGTGCCAACTGAGCTGCACGTGACTGTGGCTGGCGTGCCATCGAGTTTCAGCTTTCCTCCGCGCAGCAACAACAACTTCATCGTCCGCTCATCAACTTCCTCATCAGCCTCGACTACCATCGCAATGCCAATCGGAGCAAGTCTGAGCCATCGAAAGCAGTATACGCGCTGTCAGGCCTGAGCTTGGGGTGTGTTTCAAGATGCTCCGATGCTGCTTCACATCGACGGCCACTTGCGTATGTGATCAACCTCCTCTGACGTCTGCGCATCCTTCCGAGCCTTGACGTCGCCTGCGGAGCACACGCGAACTGCTGCGAACAATTGACTTTGGGACCTGACCTGACAGCTGCTCTCCACGACGACAACCCTGTCTATGAGCGAACTTTCATGTCACCTATATCAACCGCAATTATGGCCCAAGCCATCAAGCAAACAATTGTGTGAGACATCGCAAAAGACATTCTCGACTAGGGCGTTCGAATTGTCCGGTAGTGGGTGGCCGGATTGAGCTGTCTGGTGCTCTCACGCCCGTGACCGCGACTCATGGGCATGCATCTCGATGGCTCTAGAAATGATCGGGGATGTGTATATCTGAATACACTCTCAGCCATCCTGTCGTTTATTCTGCAGGTCCACACGCTATTCTACACAACCAGATGCAGGTACTGACTCGCAGGCACACCACCTCTACACTGAACTGCTGCTTCGGCGCTGCTCCTCTCCTCTTCGAGCACGGACCTGAATCGCGACTTGCAGCCACGGTCTCTTCCTGCGGCACAAATGATGGAATCTCACATGCTCGCCGAGTCATCGTGGCTGGTCTTGCTGAGCGGACAGCTTGGGCACCAGGCTGGGAGGTGGACCGTGGAGGCTGCATCGACTCGCGCTGGTGGGCGTCCCAGGATCATACCGCCTGATACGGCCATTGGGCTCGCGATGACGACGTCCAGCGATGCCGTGACGCTGCTTGCAGGATCACAAGCTGTCAAACGGTTCTGAATATATCAAGCTGATTGCTCGAGTGAGGTCACTTTCTCCTGAACATCAACCTTTCTAAACTCGTGTTTTCTTATGTTTGTTTGCTTACAGAGCGACCGTGCATGAGGAACCTACGCTACAAGAATCAAGCTGTACCACTGAGTATGGGAATTTGGGACAACCTACCTTGCAGCAGAAAAAAGGACAACAGTACTATGAGCAACAAGAACGCATCCGCCATTTCACGACTCAACTCTGGAACTGGCTTGAGCGTCATCGAAGAGAAGAGCGAACGTCAATTGAACAACAAGAACAGCAGCTCCACCATGAGGTCTTCCAGTCGCAGCGCGAGCCGGACTCGCGTAGCTGGTAACACAGGCCTGAACTCCAATGGCATCAGCTTTAATAATGATTCCTCAGACGACGGCCTCGATTCACGAGCAGCCACCCAAGTGAAGGTGGTCTCCATCAACAATGGCCAGACTGGTCGTTCATCCTCTTCATCGGATGAGTCGACGGGGTCTTCTGGGTGGTCGAACAAGGGAGGAAACAGCGGCTCCGACAGCGAGTATAGCACGACTAGCTCTTCGCCTTTGAGAAACGAGACGAAGAACGATTCCTTCAAGGTGAGATCTCAATCTACTCTATCATCGATTGCATCTACTTACATCAAGCAGTCGAACAACAACAGCAGCAACAACAATAACAACAACTCGTCGAATAACAATTCGACGTCAAACAACAATTCGAGTGCGAACAACAACAGTTCCTCATATGGATCGTCGAACAACAACAGCTCGTCAAACAACTCTTCGTCGCTTGGCTCGACGAACAACAATGCGACCAGCAACACTTCCTCGTACGGGAGCTCCAACAACAGCGCATCAAACAACAGCTCGTTGAGCAACAATTCAAGCTCGCTGGGATCGTCGAACAACAACAGCTCGAGCAACAACTCTTCATCTCTGGGCTCGTCGAACAATGCTTCGAGCAACAACACGTCTTCTTTGGGTGCGTTGAACAACAACAATTCTTCCACTGGTTCCGCAACGACTTCTAACAACAACTCTTCGTCGATAGGATCTTCATTGAATTCATCTTCGAACAACACAAGCACATCTACTGGATCGTCATTGGGCAGCTCGAACAACAACACGTCGAGCAATGCCTCGTCGAACAACACCTCGTCATATGGATCCTCGAACAACAGTAACACATCTTCATATGGATCCGCGAACAACAGTAACACATCCTCGTATGGATCCGCGAACAACAGCAACACAGCTTCATACGGATCGTCCAACAACAACAACAGCTCGTCAATGGGATCCTCTCTTGGCGTCAGCCACGGTGGCGCCCAGACCTCGGGTGGCCGATCTACTCCTGTCAACAGCGACAGCCAACGCACTAAATCGTTCACCCGCGACACTGGCGTCGGCACTCAAGATTTTGGTGCCGCCAACCGTAACAACAACTCCGCTGCAAGGTCCCAAACCTACAATGGAAACTCGTCTAACAACTCCAACTCTTCTTACGGATCTTCCAACAACAACTCGGGCTATGGCTCAAGCAACAACAGCTCAGGATACGGCAACAACAACAACAACTCTGGCGGCTATGGTGGACGCAACAACAGCCCAGCTCGGGGTGGATACGGCAGCAATAACAACTTTGGCTATGGCAACAACAGTAACTCTGGGTATGGAAACAACAACAACAACAACAACTCCTCTGGTTATGGAAACAACAACAATTCTGGTGGCTACGGCGGCCGTCAGCAAAGCCCACCTCGAGGTGGTTACGGCAACAACTACTCCGGCTACGGCAACAACTACTCCGGCTACGGCAACAACAACAATGGAGGTGGTTACGGCGGAGGAAATAACAATAATTGGAACAACAACCAGAACAGCAACAGAGATTCCTTTGGCCGTGATGAGCGCCGTGCTTACGATGATGGTTACCGCATCGCTGAGCAAGAAATGAAGAACGTCGACCTCAATGATCGCAACTCTTGGGACCGCCAACCATCTCCACGCAACTCTGGCTACGGCGGAGGCTGGGGAGGTAACAACAACAACAATAACAATTGGGGCGGGAACAACAACCGAGGCGGCGGAGGCTACGGAGGAGGCAACAACAACAACTACGGCGGAGGCTATGGCAACAATGATCGAGGCTATGGCGGCAACAACGGCGGCGGCTATGGTGGTAATAACAACAATAACAACTGGGGCGGTAACAACAACTACGGTGGCGGACGTAACCAGAACCAGAACCCACCTTCGCCCAAGCGCAATGGAGGCTTCTCCACTGACCGCAAGATGGATGTCGCCTACGAAGCTGGTTTCAAGGATGCGATGGAGAGGATCAAGGCTGACATGATGAAGCAGTTCGGCAACTAAGCATTCCATACTACCTTGGTGTGGGTGTGTATGTTGACTGAGCTGGACTCGTCATGTGTTTGCTTTGCATTGCGTGGATGGACTCATGGAATCAAGACTGAACGCACTGTTGTATTTGTATGATATCTAAGATATCACTGGATTGTACTATTAGTCGTCTCTTTTGTTGGAAGTTTGTGACAGCAGCGCGAGAGTTGTATATCTTGGAAATGGACAGGAGTAGATTAGGAGTGGATAGTGGGATTAATCTCATATGTCTCATAAGCAACTCACAGTCCTACTTTCATTACGTCCATTACTGTGCACTTGGTCGAGTCCTTTGCTGACAATGCCCTCCAAATAGGGACCTGAGCACTAAAACATCCAAGTGCTCACATGAAGAGCCGTATCATGCCAGCCCACAAGCACTGTATCCCAGGTCGCACCTCGCACCTCCCACCTCGACTCAGCAGTCCCAGGTCCTCGCTTCCTCCCTCCCTTCCCCCTCTTCGTTCTCACTCTCTTCGACCGATCCACGATCCCATCGCTGATATCGCGCACATCGTGCTGTGGTGCATGAGTCGTGAACTCGCTGATCGTGATGTCAAGAGGATGCAGCCTCAAAAAGCAATCGAGGTGAGGTTAGAGTTCGGCTTCGGAGGAAAGAATAGCCGGGCACCGGGGCTTGGCGCGCGAGCAAGGAGGACGTCGTGGCTTTCACAGCATAGTATCGACGACTTTCACACGCTGGTTTCTTTGCCTTCTAGACGAAACTACTCGCTCTGGCCATGAAGTTCACGGCGTGATCGCGCGAAGACGTTGCTGCGATGCCACGATGACAGACATGACTTCTGGAAAGCAGACATCCGATCGTACGAGCGAAAAGGATACGAGGACTACAATGGACACGATGAGCAATCGACGAGATCTAAAGGAGCCCCAGCACGATGCCCTCGCGGTGCTTAAAAGAGCAAGTTGAAAGAGCAATACGACGCTGCTTCTGGATGAGATGGCGCCAGTACAGACACCAGCTTATGAGCCCGCGGTCGTGACCTGGGAAGCCATAGCATTCCCGCCGACAGGATTACAAGGCGCCGCAGAGCTACCTCTGTCAATTTCCTTTGAGAATGCAGACCGCGTTCGAGGGCCGCGGCACGTTCTCCGGTCTTCCGGAAGAGTAGAGGGGCTTGGACCTTCAAAGCAAACACGGCTGGCTCTCGATCAGCCCTCGAGAGGTGCGACAGCGCGGTCTGTGCAACACTGCGCTCTGTTGCCGACTTCCAGGAGCCCTTACAAACGCTACTCCTGGTCCATCTCCCGCCTGCGAACACGATGCCACACGCCTTCGACCTGCGGAAGAGACAGAGGCCTGTGAAAGTTCGACCCCGCCAAGCTCGGGCTGTCCTCAGCCAAGACATGTGAAAGGCACCCAGTTCGGCTATTTATTCAACTTGAAATTTCCTCCAAGCAAGGCACCGGATTGGCTGATGTCGACGGGCATTTGGTCAGTTCGGTGCCACGAATAGGTTGCGCTTCACTCGGGACGCCTTGTGAAACCGCACTCCTGGATTAACCCGATTCGACACAATCGAACTTGAGAGCTTAAGGAGGCAAAAACAGAACCCAAACTACAAAAAGGCCTACGGGTCCGCCACAAAAGAATTCACAATTCAAAATTCGCTCCGAAACTCGATCCTTCGAAAAGTTCTCTGAGGCTTAATTCTTTTGCTCCTGGTGCGTAGCATTCGCATCATTCTTTTTTTTTCAATCTGAATACATGTGATATTGGAGGGGCGAAAGCAGCTCAAGTTCCAGCAGCTTTCCATACACTGATAAGGTGGACAACTGATTACAGAGCTACGTTTGGCCGCTCTGTTTCTTGAACGCTCTCACGATGCAATGGCTTTGTTCTAAAGCTCGCAGCCCAGTCCGCATTTCACCATGAACCATCTGCTCTAACCATCTGCTCTAATCATGACCTACCTGCGCACGCAAGAACGTGTCCCATGAATCTGTCGCATCTCCCAAAGCATCCCGGTGAGCGTCTGTTGCAAAGCACGGCGGACTCTAGGCCTCTTCGTCATCCTCCTTGATCGCATTGATCTTGGGCAGGTACTTATGAGGGTGGTGGTTGAGATCCCAGACCAACCTATGCAAGAATCCGTTGCCAGCAGTCAGCTCGAAGATGATCTGGTTGACTTTCTTTTCCAACTTGTACGTCTTCTCATGCAGCTTGTACGCCTGCAACTCTGTGCTCACATCAGCGGAATCCATAGACACTGAGCTGACCATTCGTGTACCTTCTAGAGCCTCGCGGATCTCCTTTACAGTGGCTTTGGTAAACTGCACTGCATCCTCCATTCCCATCCCGACGAGATCGAGCTTGTCGTCCTGGTCTACAAAGCGATCGCCATCGTCAACTGTGCCGCCCTTGATGCACTTGCGCAGTTCGTCAACATCTTTGCGAAGTGCTGGGAGCGATTCGCGCGAAACAGAGTCAACAATCTTTCGAATCTGCTCCTCCTGAACGGCGGCGTTTTGAGAGGCCTGTGCCTTGAGGTGCTCGATATCCTTTGCCATTTGGGCAATGTCGGGAGTGGTCGAGTCCTCGCCGGGAGCAGCGCGGCGGGATTTCGACGCGAGGACGTCGCGGGGTGGCGAGCTGCCGCGCTTACGCTTTGCACCGGCGCCCGTGGCGAAATCTGGTGCGGTATTGTCTTTGATGAGATCCCACAAGAAGTCCTTCAGGCCGCCTGACTTCTCGCTGATGGCGTCGTAGTGGCGCATGATCGCCGGGTATCGATTAAGGGTCTGGCGTTTGCACGTCTCCTCCTTCTTTCGCTGCGCAATATTGGCGCCGCTCTGTCGCATCACCAACTTGTCCATCTCCTCCCAAAACGCTTCACTCTGCAACTGCAGTAAGAGGTGAAAAAGTAGCGGTGTCTCGATGGAAGCGCTCTCACGCGCAGCGTCCGCCGTAAACAAATCGAGTACGCTGCCAGCGGCGCCGCCATCTTCTTGTGCGTCGAAGCGCACTGCTATGAAATCCATATTGATGGCGTTGAGCACTTTGACGTTGATCGGTCGCCCGCAGACGATCCAGAGCACCGAGAGCGCGTTCATGAAGTCGTTGGCGGCGCCATCGTAAGCCCAGATGAGTGCGCCGCGCAAAGTGAGCTTCGTGAACATCTTCTTCGCGAGAGCGCGGCCATTTTTGGTGTTGGGTATGGCGGTCTTCTGAATGGAGTCGAGGAGGTCGAGGTGGGTTTCTGCATTTCCAGTCAATTCCGGTCAGTTCTAGGTCATCCTTCTTTTCCTACCTTCGGTCACCTTCAAGGCGCCGCCCGATTGCTTGCGATCCATGCGTGATTTGGATGGTGTTCGACCTTGACTGCGGTGTCGCTGCACTGGCTTCTTTTTCATCGCGCGTGCGAGTGTGTGGGCGTCGCAGAGCACGGACAAAGGTCTGAACTCAATCAGATCTTAGCGTCCTGGTGTCATTCACTCATCAGCTTTCACATGCTCCAGGCGAGAGGCTTGGCATTTCCGATGACTTCATCGTGTGCTGGGAGCTGCAGACGATGCACCGCAGATTCTGGCAGATTGGTGACCTGATCTATCGCGGTTCGCTGAAAACGTATTGCTGCCTACTGATGTGATCACGAACACTCGATGCCCACGGCGAAACAATCCTCAACGTCATCTCATTGCCGGTCTGAGCCCAACCCCATTTCTCTTCAATCGTCCAACCTCGCTCTTGTGGAGATCTCATCCTGTTCAAACGCTCGTCGTGAGTATCGACAACTCCAACTCGACGATACACATCTGGGCGTCCCTCCACCTGCTCCGAAACCAAACCCACCCAGCGGTGTGGGAACGAGTCGTCCTCATCCGACAAGGACGTGCCTGTCATGGGAGAAACAATCACCGTCTCTCATCATCGCAGCATTCGCCTTGGATAGGACCGGACGGTGGAGCCGAATGCTACCTACAGGGTAGCCGGAGAAAGATTCGTCGAAACAGTGCTCGATACCGTCGATGGAACGGATGGTGGCTCTTTGGAATTTCGCTTGGAGCTTCAACCATCCTGTCATGACCTGTCTAAGTCGATCAAGTCCCACAGGCGTGGAATGAATCTCGACAACCTTTGCGAGAGGTCTGTGATACTTTGTCTTGTAATTAGCGAAATGCAGCTCGGGGTCACATGCAGTCCAAGACTAGGAAGGCGGCGCTGTATCAGTCTGGAGCTTGCTCTTAGCAGAGATAGGTTCGTCTGCTCGATGCCAGGCAAGCTAATTAATAAGATCTCCGGACCAAAGACCAGCGTAGTACTCCATCCCAAGTCATGCCTTGATCTGATGAGCGAAACCCGAGGGCGCCGGTAACTTGTCGCTCTCTGATGTGATTCCTCGGGCACTGTAGTCTCTGACCATGCCATACCACAGACGCAAGCAGCTCATTCTGGTCTCATTGTCCATTGAGGCTTTGAGTAGCGATGTCAGATTACTCGGCTCGGTTTGGGATTGTCAGGCGCTCGAAGAAGTCGGCTTGGGTGCATTTTATGTACATCCGCTCACTGCCGAAGGACAAAATGCGCTGCGAGAGTAGCCATTCCTGGAGTGTCCACGCCCTGCCGAGTAAGACATGTTCATCGGCGGGTTGTTTTGGGAGGGACAACCGTTTTGAAATGAACGGGCTGCTAAACCCCCTTAATAAATCTCGACAACCTTGGAGTCAATTATTGATCGGGCTCCTATCAAATTAGAATCTCACATCTCACGCCAAACTTCACCTTTCCTCGCATTAAACCACCTCCACTTTCACCAACGACACGACATGTTCGTCCATCAACTGTGCAAGTCCCACTGACAGCGCATGGCTTCACTACGTACGAAGTGATCAGTACAATGCCACGACGTCTCCATCACGAAGTCTGAACGAGGTTCGCCCGAGGTCCCTGCCAAGAGCATTTTCTTCGGCAACGCCGCGCCGCCGTCACCGCCCGGCACTTCTTGTTGATCATCTTCACACCGTTCCAGGAGGGAGCAGGGTCATCGTTTGGTGATATCCCGGGATGACGCTCGCAACCACTGCGCCAGACCATTGCACGTCTGCAAGGAGACACAGCGAAGCGCTGTCGGTCAAGAGCTGCCGTGAACGACGAATGGCCACTAGATTCGATGCGCGCGCCTGGTGAAGGCGGCACAGATGCAGGACCCGTATGCCACCGCCGCTAGCACTTACTCCATCTGCAGGTACATCCGAGCACGCCTCTCGCAACCGTGGGATTTCACAAATTTTGTTACTTCTTGTGGGTCAAAAGAACACTTCTTGCGTCCAGATCGCGTAATCCTGCTCTCGGCCTGGGGCGAACCCATTTTGTTCCACCTTGTTCCACCGCCAGCTCAGCCTTAGCCGCTGTCACAACATGCCCCGAGTGGTTGCGGCCGGGGTCTAGGATATCGAAACCATGATCTTCAAGTCCGTGTGACGTTCGGGGTGGGCTACACGCTCTCTTGGCCCACGGCGGCCTCGCTAGTGCCGCATGTTGGAGAATACAAGTAGGACGGCGCGCGCACGTCTTCTCGTGTTCACCATCGACCTCATTGGCACTTTCGTTTAACGGTCCTTACCTTGTTCACAGTCATTCATTGAAGCAACGCGCTTCCCACACTCCTTGCAAACGCACCCAGGCGGTCCGCGATCGATACACCTCAGGCAAGTCCTTGAGAAAAACGACGTTTACGACTTCTTCTGGAGCTTTTGAGATACCCTCGTTCATTCGAAATGGCAACCCTATCCAAGGCTATCATATTTGGCGCTGCCATCTTTGGCGCGCAAACCGCATACGCTGCACCAACTGCCCGCTCGGACAATTGCGATTTTGGAATCGCTGTTCCCTCTGGCTGGCAGTCCATCTTCACTACCCAATGGTGCGGCATGATCAACAACGAAGTCGCCTCGTTGAAATCCAAGGAAGCATCCAACATCATGCTTCCTAGCGTACAAGCTCAATACAAACAGGCCGGCATCAAGGCACCCGCAGACTCTGCTCTCCCCAACATTGACAACATCATGAAGGACAAGGCCGCTCGCGCTGCCATGACCCAAATGAAGGCCAACTACCCTCTTTACGGATCAATGGACCTGACCGCGGAGAACATCCAGACTGTCTACAGCGATGCTATCAAGGCCGCATGCACCAAGACCGGTGTCCCCGAAGACATCATGGTCAAGATCATCTACACCGAATCCAAGGGCCACCCGCTCGTCTACCAAGGTCTCACTCAAATGGACTACGTCGCTTGGGGCCAAATGGCGGATCAGAACAAGGATCTCAAGAACCGCTACAACCCCGCCGACAACATCATGGCCTCTGCTATGTTCCTCGCAAAGGCGAAGTCCCAGTATGGTGGCGACTGGGCGACTACCTACTCCCAGCACTACCAGGACCCAACTGCTGCTAGCCGTGCTGCTGCCGCCGCCTAGGATGGTACTGTCCTCGACAGCGATGATACGGGGACAACTACTTCCGACAATACTTCGGCAGCAACCAACGAAGCAGCAGCGACGACGACGAGGAGCAGCGCCTCTAGAGTCGTCTTGGGAAGATCTTGGTACTTACTATCGTTGGCTATGAGCTTGTCCATTTTACTCGCAATCTGCATGTGAAGGCCTGGTGCCAGCCTTCCCCCCACTCCTTTGGGAAGCTCCATACTGCGCAAGTTGGATTCACGATCAGTTATGACATTTTGGATTTTAGATATCGTTCTTGGCATATACTTTTGGAAACAAGATTCAGATAGAGCTGCGACCAAATGTTGACAGTGATGACTCTCATGATATTTCTCTTGTCCGAATTTCATCCATGTCTCATCTCCGTTAAGATAACCTTATGCAGCAGCATCCAGGGGTTGATCAAGGTTCCCGGCTCGGATCATGCCATTGAGCTTCAGGCATTTGGTCCACCGCTTCTCCCTCCTGACTACATCTGTGTCTTCTGTAAGGGTACGCGTCCACATGATCGAGGGATTTCATCGTTATTCAGAACCACGAGGTTTTACTTTCTTCACCGACCTATAAATCACATGCTAACCCGAATCAAGCCGAGTTTCAGCAGTCAAGAATGCTTCACCGGTCTACCAAGTCCGTGTGATCATTGCAGTATAGTCTAATAACTTACTACGCAGACTCCTACGTTCTTCCTTTCTTTCTTCTTTCTCTACAATCACTGCAAGCCTTGCCGGTGAAGATCTCGGTCGCCTCATCGATGACTCTGCTATAGCGGAGCCTCGGAGAGGTATATCGAGCTTGAATTCAGGTCGAAGGCGATGGAGATTTGTCGCAGCCTCGCAGGCGTAGCATGGTTTCTTTCTTTCACTCATAGCTTTTATTTCCAGATTCCAACAGTCTTCTTCTTTTTCTGGTAGTGTCTGTAGTTGTTGTCTGTCACCAAATTCCCGATTGTCCCAGATTGCCGCGCACATGACTTTTTCCCTCCTTCGCCGTCTCTACAGACTCTCGGCGGAAGGGGACGCTTGAGGCACCACCGCACTAACCGGCGACGCTCGCACAGCCGTGACCTTGATCAAAGTCGCAGGCCGCCGACTCGTAGTTGCCTGCACGACCATTGTCGTGCTCCCAGTCGGTACCTGCGGGAGCACCATCGTGGTATTGGTAGGCACCGGCAACTCTCGCATATCCCCCATCTCCTCCCCACTCCCCATAGTATCCAACTTCACCCCAATCTCCCCAGCAATAATCCACGCCGTCTCATTCCCAACCCTCCCCCTCTCCCCCTCATACAACCCCTCCTTCACCTCCCTCGCCCCCTCATCCCCCTCCATCACCCCCAGCGCCAGACGATCGGCTTCCTTGCCTCCGGTTCTTGGCCAAAGCTGACCTCATGTTCGAGCGAAACCCCTGAGAAGTCGAAGCTGAAGTCTGCTGGTTCGAATTCGGTGGAGGCGACGTCGAGGGAGCTGGCTATCGCCGATACCATGCAAAATGGCAGCAAAGCCGCGAGAACTTTCATGATGCGCAGTGAGGGCGCACGAATGCGCGGAGAAGGAGAGTGCAGGACAGATACAGTGAGCATGCGAGACAGGCCTGCGCCCGCAGATTTATAGCGAATTTCGAACAACTTACGTTGAGCTATGAGACCACTGTGCTGGTGCCAGGAGCTTTCATTTTCAGGTTCCTTATGGCGCGAGTAGTGCACATGGGTGTTCTTATCCAAGCTGATTGGAATCAACGTGAACCTCCGAAGGCACCATTCGCCGTGGCTCCATATAGCTCTCTGGTGCTTCCAAAAGACTCTTGCGGTGTGCTGCTGGGCGTACGGCGCTTGTATGAGGTGATTGCACAAGGCGGGCTCATTCGACAGGTCGACGTGCGCTTGTGAAGCTCGGTGAGATTGTTAATTGTCTTTTGCACATCCAGTCAGTGATCTCCTGTGGTGCTGTGAGTCTCGTTCATTGGCCATGGGAGAGTTGAAAGCCGGTACGGAAGAAGCTGAAGCTGGTGTACCACGGGACCAGAAGCGGAACTGCCTAGCAATTGGAGAGTCGCACATGGCAGCCACGGACTCGCGTGCAATTCAAGTATGTGATCCTGATCTGTGGGGGTAATTTGAGAATTTTGCAGTCAAACTTTTCGGCCAGAGGATTTTCGATGACAGTTGGACCCATCGTATAGGCTGGAGCCTCACCAGGAGCCTCACCAGGAGTGGCAGCTGGCTCTTTCTCTGGGAAAGGAGGAAATGTAGTCGATGTGCAGATGGTGGTGGAAGCCAGTTGGCTTGTGCAGTGACATCGACCAGCCGCAAAGTGGGCATGGAAGCTGCAGATTTCTCGTCGCAACATCCCTGGTATGAGCGCTTTTGCGCCGGCTGGTCTTGTGCGTGTATGGCTCTATTCTGCTTCACGCTTTTGCCGGAGGCAGGGCGAGCGACCTGAGCAAACAACAAGGTGGCCATCGAAGGCTTGAGTTCCAGTAACGACCCACCCGATCAGCTTGAGTAAGATCCATTGAGGAGGATTTCTTGTCGGAGGGTTTGCCGTGCATATGGGAGCGCCTGTGAGATTCGCGAATAGGTTCATCGAATTTTTACCGCCGAAAGATCCAGACCTTGCTTACTGCTCTCTCGAAGACTCGTAAGGAATTCTGGTTCGGGTACCAAGTGAGCAATGTTGTAAGCAGCACAGTTCCACTACAGATCAGCAAGCTCGTTAAGACATTAGCAAAGCAGACCCGAGAGTATGTTCTCAAGACTCTAGTCAAGCGAAGTCAGAGGACAAGGCCGGATCTGCGCCGGACGGTATTTCCTTGTCGAGAAGTGGTGTTAAGACTGCACAACCTTACCATGCCACGAGCCCTCCTGCAGTCTAGGGATCCTGATGCAGAGCTGAGTGCAGATGCTCGGCACCGAGATTGATCAGGACCCTCCACGGCCCAACAGTACGGGAAAGGAAGAATTCGGAGAATTGCTTCGCATGTTCGCTCCTCGCCAGTGCCGAGGGGTTTGCTGAACAGGCGGGAGGAACAAGACAGCACGCAGGGTGTTCGCCCTCAGGCGCGTATCGAGGTCAATGTTCATCTCTGAGTACAAGCGTCCCGTTGCCCACTCGATTTGACAGCGAGCTTCGCATGACATGGCGCCAGACTGGGAGAGACATTGCGGAGTGAGCACCAGCACGTCGCTGCTGCTGTAACGTGTTGTGCCTCTGACAGACCCTCTGTATCCTGTGAAGTTTCAAGAGAGCGCGACCTGGGATGTGTTGCCAAGGCAGGGCTGACATGTCTTCTATTGTCGGACATGTCGAGTGCTCTGACACAGCGCGTTCAGCTCTGGAACGGCTGATTCAGAAGTCGATGAGCAATTGAAGAAGCAGAAGGCACATGTGGAGGCGCTGATGCGCATGCCAAGTTCGCTTTGGTGTGCTTTCGACTGGTCGGATCTACGAGAGTTGATGACTGATGACAAGGTTCGGCAAGCGGGGAGACGCGAAGGAGGCAGGATGTAATCCGAGCTCTTTTTTCGGAAACACATCCAAACTTTCACATGGCAACCTCAACCTGCGCAAACCGCAAATGCATCCCATCCGACCCTCGCTAGATTATAGTAACTCTCAGAGAGTCCGGAACTGTAATTAGCGTTTTGTCTATACGTGTAGTCAGTAAGTGAACTAGTCGTTATTAACGTACGGCTCCTTCGCGATATACTACTTATTTCTTTTAGATTATAACGTCGCTAATCTTCTTATCTATCTTATTACTACTAGTAACGTACTATATAGCCGTAATTAAGGTATTATTAATATATATAAAGCCTATACCGGCCGTTAAGATAGAGCGCTTAATCCGCTATCATTACTACCTTAATCACTATTTAGTTATTATATCTCTACTATCTCTACCGCTACTACTATCGATATATTAAATTAGTCTTTTCCTCGCGATTTTTATAAAGATCGTAAAGCCCTCTTTAATAGTATAAAGAAGACGTATCTAGTAAGCTTATTTAACTAGCTAGAGTTACTCTATAGTAATTTCTTCGAGGTTAGTAATAGGAGTAAGTTAACTAAAAAGAAGACTATTTAGGAAACGTAGTATTACCGCTATAAACGTAATACCTACGCCTACGACGATAACTACGGTTATAGTACCCTTAGTAGCGACGAGGAGGCTATAGAATCTCCTCTAGAGTTATAGAGGCTTCTAGAGCCTCTACTAAGTTTAGTATAATCGACAAAATCGACTCTAACTACTATAGAGAAAGTAGAGTTATCTAGAGTACTAGACGGGCTATATAAACGTAAATACTATTAGTAGCCGTATTATACTAGTATTTACGTTACTCGTTACTTTAATCGTAATAGTAAAACGCTACTAAGGGTAGGCGTAGAGCCTTGCTATTATAACTTTTTAGTACTATCTAGTAGCCTCTATACTTATATAATAGATTATATAGTATATTTTTTTCTTATAGAGCCGCCAAATTAAACTAGACTAACTACGTAAGGTAGGACGTTTGTAGTACCTCTAAAGGGCTAAAAGTAATCTATAAGGAGCTTCTTAGTACGTATAATAGTAAACCGAGTAAAGTTCTTTATTTTATTAAAAAAGGCCTAGATAGGTAGCTTTTTAAGTAGATTAGCGGTTACCTAGCTTATATAGCGACTATAAGAGCTTCTATAAAAGAGCGTAATAAGTAGCGAGCTTTACTATCCGAGAGAGGTAACTAGGAGGTATAGCTAGATAATCTTAAAGATTCCTTAGGTATTACTAAGCTAAGGGACGAGGTAGACGAGGAGCCGCTTAATTTTAGTTGTATAAGCGCGAGGGTAAAGGGGAAGAGCGGTAAATAGGTAACTAAGTAGGATATTATATAGTAAACAAGCTAGTAGAGAAAGATATTATCTATAGTTAGTATTAAGGGTAGTATAAGAACGATAACTAGTAAGGTAAGTAAGAAATTAGAGTATATAGTTACCGATAATACGAGCGGTATACGCTATACGTAATTAGCTATAGCCGATTAACTTTATATACTAACTCTAAACTTTGGTTTTTCCTCCTCGACGCTATATATAAAACTAACGATCTTAGTTAGAATCTATTTACTATCTATTACCGCGACGAGATAAATAACTATCTATCTTACGGTTATTTCTATCTCGAATTATAGAAAATAAAGCTTATCAAATAAAGTCTAAAGACGCTAAACGACTAGTACCTAGAGTAGAAGCCTAAGATCTATATTATAGACGACTTATCCGCCGAATAATTAGATATTTGCCTTACCTTTCGGGATAGTATAGTTAAGATATATTTATACTAGAGATACGCTAAAAAAACAATTCGCCGTAACCTACTATAAGATAAAAATCTAGTCGCCTACTAGTATATAATATATACTATATTCTATACCTATAGTAAGAAGTAAGTTTAGTACTACCTAGACGAGGTAGTAAAGGATCTAAAGCGGTAGAAGAAATTAAAAGAAGCTAACTATATTATTAAGAACTAGATAGTAGAGAATTTATATATATAGGCAATTTAGGCCTATATTAGTAATCCTATTTTACTCTAAGTTCGTACTACTAGAGCCCTCGAAGGGTATTACTACGCTATTAAGTATAAGTAGTAAAACGCCCTTCCCCTATTTAGTTTACTAGGCTATATTATTAAAACGCTTAAAGTCGATATACGTTTCTTATACTATACGGAACTAGAGGGTTATTAGCTAAGTAAAGGAACTGTTGGAAAGTGACTCCTTGTCTAGCTGATGCTTAAGGTACCAAGCAGGGTCTAGGCTTGGCACCTCCTCTTATCTTATGTTTGTAGTTTGGAGATAGCACCTTTATCCTTTTCATACACTATGAACTGGGTCCCTTAGTCTGCCTAACCTCTCAAAATCTGACAGGAACTAACTTTTAGGCTAAGTATAATCTTTATAAATTTAGTAGTCTACCTCCTATAGTATAAGATTATATACGTAAAGAGTTAGCTACTATATAGTACGACGAGAAGTACTTTCTTCCTATATAGAAATACTTCTACTTTTTATATACTAAAGGTATAAACCTACGTCCTTATATATATAGCTATATTACTTAGTTAACTCTTTATATACTCTATAAGTACGTCCTTTGCTATTATCTCTTTTACGCCGCTCTTAATAAATACTAGTAACGAGTCTATATCGATAACTTCGGTAGTATAAACTCTACTATTACGCTAGCCTTTTAGACCGCTATTAATAAAGGGTATCTTATCCTTAAAGGATACGATAAAATCTATTCAGTAGATATAAGGAATCCGGATCTACGTAATCTCTATAACTACTACCGTACGGTTAGCGAGACTCTAAATAAGCTTTTCTTTAAGTTTAAGAATAATTACTAGCGATAGTTAAAAGATTAGTATAAGCGTAGTACTACTTAGGTTATAAGGAAGATTAAAGACTATTTTAGCGGCGTAATCTATCTTACTTTTAACGACTTTCTTCGAGAAGGCGCTCCGGATATCTATCTTACTAGCGACTCTATTAAATATTAGTAATCGTTACCTCTATCTAAGTAACTAATACTAACGAGGCCGGTTTAGTAGTCCTTTTCTTTACTATTAAAGCCTAAGTAGCTATATATCGCTCTAGGGTATCTAGATCTTTTATATATAGTAGTAGGCTCTTAATCTAATCCGATTGTCTTTATATTCTTACTAAAGAAGATAGTAAACTTTAACCTATCTACGCCGCTAGTACTATTTAATCTATACGCCTCGCCTTTACAATTATTTACTTTACTAGACGTCTAATCTATACCTATCTATATACCTAAAGATAACGTAGATACCTCCGAGTTTATGAGCGATATACTAGCTATAATAGAGCTACCTATATATAAGTTTCTTTACTTAGAGGCTTTAAAAAAGACGTCTACCGAGGCCCTACTTAGCGATTAGTAACTAATAGAACGAGTGCGTTATACGCCTTTATAAGTACTACTACTACTACCTCTAAGGACGATAATACCCTTAGCCTTAGCGAGTATATAGTAATAATAATACCGCTAGCTATACTAGCTTTAATTTTAATCGATATAGGTATAGAACGATCAACCAGGGTGGCGGTACGCTAAGCGGCAGAACGGTCGATATGTGATTGCTAATATAGCTATATATATTCACTTGGCTGTGTGCCGAAAGCTAAAACTCTCTGAGAATTAACACAATCCCCCTCGCTGCGACACACCGCATGCCACAGATCATCATCAATACGCACTTCATGCACTCCCCGTACATTCTGCAAGCCTTCGATGGGGCGTCGAACTCCGGCGTCCCTTGGCTGTCATGACTATTGGACCCTTTGTGCCATTCCAGCGAGCCCTGCAGAAGCCATTCCTCCCCCAAACCTCGAAAGATATGTTGCTCTCAACGTGGCTCGAATCGCGCTCGGCTGGCTGCCCTACGCAGCGCATTTTGAGTTGTGAGAGCGCCGTTGAGTGTCGTCGATCACTGCTCCTGCATTGAACTCCGGTACACCTCAGGGGCTGCACGTCGAGCCATGCGTGCATCCGAGGAGCTTGTTTCGCTCACGAACCCTGCCGAAAAATATATGCCCGACTTTATACTTTGGCTATACTCTGCAGCACTGTCGGTTTGAGGCACCCGATGGGCTCGCAGATTGGACCGCCGGGTCACGCCCGTTCAGCTATCTCAATTCATCAGCGATTCTGCAACAGTTCTGCCATCAGCCGGCTGACCGCACCAACCGGGGATTCTAGCACAGCTGCCGCTGAGCGCGCATCAAAGTTCTCTTTCGACGGGCGTGGCTGCTCTGACATTCGTCAAATGAGCCTATCGCAGGCCTCGCTTTGTGCCGCCTGAGCTCATGTTCGCTGTGAATTTCAGGAGAGTTCGCCGTTTGTAGGAGATCGACCCAAGAGCCTCACGTCCTGCTGGATTGATGTGCAGGATAGACATGGTTGCCAGGAGAGCACTGCTCGCCTCGTGGGTGTTTCAAACGTGGTCTGCCCTTAGTCGTGAGAATATATGAGGACCAGAGGTCGTCCGGATGGAGCTGAGCTTGTCAGTCAATACCATTGAGTACCGCGTTGGTAGTACATACCCTAGTCATCGTACTTTAAGCGGCCTGCATTCCTTCGGCTGGCGGTACCGAGTACATTTTTCTGAGGGCGCATCGATATAAAGTCAGCCAGGTCAGCTCTGGTTGTTTACGGGCGCGCGCATTTCGACCCAGCGACAAGATGGCAGACAATACGGAGGTTCAGAGAGTTGCGGAGCAGGTGCACGTCGAGATCATTCCCGGTACTGAGGTGATGAGAGATGTCGGCGACGTTCATTTCGCACATGCTGGTGGTGTTGACAAGGGATCTGTGTAAGTTACCTCATTGCGATGGCGCTGTGCGTGAGACCATGAACTAATAGCCGACAGTCTTGTTCCCCAGCCTTCGAACAGCCCGAACGATCCATTGAACTGGAGCACAGCATGGAAGCTCATCGTTGCGATTTCGCAACTGCTCTATGTCTGGGTCTTGGTGTGCTCTGCTCTCTCGCTCGCGCCACTCTTCCCATTTCTCGGCCAGGAGTTCCACCTCAATCAGCAGCAACTCTCGCTTCTCACGGGCCTGAACGTCATCACACTCGGTTTCGCCAACGTGTTGATCGTTCCAATTTCGAACATTTTCGGACGCCGCCCAACATCGATCTTCTTCGGTGTTCTGGTTGTTTTGACCAACATCTGGCAGGCACTTGCTTCATCGCACAAGAGCTTGCTGGCTGCTCGCGCTTGCAACGGTATCGTTGCTGCGACCAGCGAGACGATCATGGTCCAGACGATCGCCGACATGTTCTTCCTCCACGAGCGTGGTACCTGGATGGCCGCGTACTTCACCTTCTACTTCAGCGGCGCTTTCCTTGGACCCATCATGGCCGGCAGCATTGGCAGCAGACACGGCTGGCGAAGCTTCTTCTGGCTTTCCACAGCGCTCGCCGCATTCGTCACACTTTTGCTCGTCTTCTGCTATCCAGAGACCAAGTACCACCGATCAAACCCAGCCGTCGCTGGGCACGGCGAGGGCAAGAATGAGAGCAAAGTGCAGGAGAAGGTTGTCGACTCGGAGGCCAACAGCACTGCCGAAGTTGGTTCGCAACTCCTCAGAGGCCGTCCAAACAAGGCCCAATTCATGCCAATCCAGAAGCCAGACAGTCGATGGATGAGCTTCGTGTTCCGGGACATCACCACCCCGATCATTGTCTTCTTCAACCCGATCGTTTTCTGGTCTGCGCTCATGCTTGCTGGCCCGGCTGATCTGCTGCTCCTGTTCAACTTGACTGAGTCTGGTCTTCTCGGCTCCCCTGCCTACGGATGGAGCCCATCAGCCGTCGGATACTCCAACTTCGCCTTCTTCGTCGGAGGCATCTTTGGAGTGCTCACCGCTGGACCCCTCTCCGACTGGCTCGCTCGTCGCGCAACACAGAAGAACGGTGGCATTCGTGAAGGTAAGCCACTTCTAGTCCCCCACCATAATCACGACTATAAGCTAACGATTTCTCCCCAGCCGAAATGCGTCTCCCCGCCCTCATCCCCTACATCTGCTTCTTCATAATCTCGCACGTCGTCGGCGCCGTCGGCTACCAACGCCTCTGGCCCTGGCAAGCAATCATCGTCTGCGGCTTCGGATTCTCCGGTCTCGCAGTCACTTCCATCCCCGCCATCGCCATCGCCTACGCCATCGATTGCTACAAGCCCATCTCCGGTGAGATCATGGTTGTCGGGACCGTTCTCAAGAACGTGCTAGGGTTCTGTTTGAGCTATTGGGTGTTCGATATCATGGCACGCGATGGATGGGTTACGGTTTATATGATCCAGTTCGCTGTGTCTATGTTTCCGGTGGTTTTGACGATTCCGTTGTACTTATATGGGAAGAGTTTGAGGAGGTGGACGAAGAATTCGGATTTGCATCGGATGGAGGCTATGATTTGACGGATATGAGGAGGTTTTAGAGATGAGCGGATGGGATATGTTAGAATGAAATAGATACCATGTCGTTAATATATGTACCACGTAAATGCACAACTTAATGCTGTCGTCGCTCCTAAGCTGTTGGCGGTGAATGTGAAAACTCTTGGCGCCAAGACCGCCTTTGACTCCACCTTTTTGCAGCACAAAGCTGCGGAGTCACAAAACCAACCAGAACTGTGGACGAATGCAACCAAATGCACTGAACCGCCCTTCATGCGAAGACTTTAATTGCTCTGGACATCGAACAAGATTGAAGCGTCTGCATGTCTGATCAGCAGACCCAATGACAGCATCTACACCGGACACGCTAAGGAATTGCCCCGATTACGGACAATCCAATTGGACTGTATTTGGACCACAACAACATAAGGAACGAGGCCGATTGCAACGACTATGTGTTCTTCCGGAGTTGTCTTCTATCGAATGTTTGTTTCTGGAAAATATCGGGGCCAAAAAGAGCAGGGAAGAAAGCTTCAAAGCTCACACCCTGTCTCCACTCAAACCTCCCCCAATACTTTGTACAACACACATAGATAGTCGGCTTCTCACGCACTCCTGGAACAAAAGAACGCTCTTGACGCTGTGTCAAAAGCATGCCTCGACCCAGAATTGAACTAGGGATCTAATACCAGGTTAGTCGAGTCCCCAAGCTCCAGATGGCCTCAAGGACCATAAATTGAGCAACGCACCTTTGCATAGTCTTGATTTACAAGTGCAACGCGTTGCCACTGCGCCACCGAGGCTCGATTGACAACAGTTTGTCTGTTGTCAGTGGTGTACGGGTGCTCCCGAAGCGACCTGGTCAATATATACAGGTCGGTAGCTCCGTTGGCAGCGATATCGGACCCAGGGATTGGATGTGAAGGAGATATCATCCTTCTTGCTGCATGGCGTTTACATTGGCGCTTCAGTAACATATTCTCGGCGCATTCTCTGCAGTTTAATTGAGTTCAGATGCTCCAAGTTACCGTAAAGCTCTCGTGCTGATGAGGTCGTCCAGCTCTGGTTCCAAGCTTTCACAAATTTCATGAGGCCCCGCACCTCGCAGCTGCACGAACTTTCTTGCCTGAGCAATGTCTGCACATTTATCGGCAGAAAGGCGGTCGATATTCTCGACGAATCTTCGTGCTGGCTGATGTAAAGGGTATGTTGCTCCCTGATTACACCTAGACCACACAATCCATGCAGGATAATCCGTGTCGAACAGAAAGAAGCTTCGACAGCTACGGGAACGGAAGGAACATGTCTACCACGGCCGAGATGGGCAAGCTCCTGCGAGTAGCATCTCACTACTCGAGTAAGGCCACAATCTTAGACTGTACCTGGAAATCCATAAAGAGAGTCACTTGAGCCACGGCAAGAAGACCTCTCTCAAGTCATTCCCAGACCACGACGAGAGTACAATCATAGACTCGAATCCGAAGGATACCGAAGGAAAAAAGCTTATACCTGATTAGTATGGCATCTGGCAGCACTGGACAGCAACATGCCATCACGGCCAACTACAGAGGACCTGGCCGTATCGGCGACCCGAACCTGAAGTTCTTCCAGGAGCCACGAGCCCATCCCAAGATTGTAGAGATCTTTCGAGCATTCGGCATGGACGGCTCCGAAGGCGACCCATCTGCCCACCTAAGTAAGGAGGAACTGTCATCTACCGCCCAGATGGCCGCAGCAGAGGTACAGTCCATGAAGCTGTACGAACTACTACCAAATGACTTGCCCGAAGATGCCAACGAGCCTGAGATCCTTGAGGAGACACGGACCTTCCAAAGCTTTGATGGGACCGAGCGTAAGATACACATCTTCCGACCAGCAGCTCAAGGCGACAAACCTCTCCCATGCGTCATCTACACGCACGGCGGAGGCATGGTGGTCATCGAAACGTACAACAAGGTCCACGTGCGCTGGTGCAAATCCCTAGCAGTCCAAGGCCTAGTAGTCATAGCAGTCGACTACCGCAACGCATACACCAAAGGCCAACACATCCCCTTCCCCACAGGCCTCAAAGACTGCATTTCAGCCTTCAAATACATCCACGAAAACAAATCCTCCCTCCGAATCAGCAAAATCGTCCTGCAAGGCGAATCAGGAGGAGCCAACCTCGCCATCGCCACCGCACTCACAGCCAAAAAAGAAGGCTGGGTCGACCAAATCGCCGGTATATACGGAAACGTTCCCTATATCAGCAACGCCTACCATTGGAGCGACGCTCGCAAATCGGCAGAGCTTCCCTCTCTCTACGAATGTGATGGCTATATGCTCTGGAAGACTACGATGGGCGGTATGGCAGCTTACTACGCTGGCGAAGACTGCAAAGACCCCCTCGCATGGCCGTACCATGCCTCCATAGACGATTGCATCGGTCTGCCGCCGACGATTCTTTCAATGGATGAGTTAGATCCGCTGAGAGATGAGGGCATGGCGTTTTATCGGAAGTTGCTTGCTGCTGGTGTGCAGGCTACGGCGGAAGTGAATCTGGGGACTGTACATGGGGCTGCTCTGATTTTTAGAAAGGTCTTGCCTGAGGTGCATAATAAGGCTGTGAGGGATATTGCTGCGTTTGCGAAGAGTTTGTGAAGGTAGTGTGTGTCCTGGATTGAATGCACTGATGTGACCTGCTCACTTTTGTCCGCTGTCCATTCACATGAATGTCCGAGCAGACGCGAATGCATACTTACAAACCCACAACATTGGTCTTCACGACTTTGGATTATACTCCGTCTTCGTGTAGCTCACAAAGTGGTCTCCTCCGGCGCCATTCGCGCCATCGTTTACTAGTAGGCCGTTGATCACAAGCCGAGGCATGATGCAAGTAGTGTCGATCAACCGCTATCGAAGAGAGGCTTCAGATACAAAGTGTAGAAAAAAGGAACAGGAAAATGCTCTGCACTTCACTCCATTATCGTATCTCGACGTTCGAAAGAAAATATTTGAGAATCGCAAACATGGGTGCTTTCACGACGCTCCTCACCTTAGCCCTGGCAACATTGACAATCGCCTCACCAACACCCTCCACCAAACGACAAAGCCTCATAACCGCCGACACAATAAACCAAGATGTCCTAAACATCCACGCCGGCGTGCAAAGCCTCCGCTCCCACGTTGCAACTTACGATGGCTCCCTCCTAAGCGAAACACCTCTCGTCGGCGACTTCGCCGCAATCCACCTCGCAAACCGCAAAGGTTTCGCAGACGCCAATTTGCGAACAACCCAATTCACCGCATCCGAATCCACAAGCATCGTACAGACTGTGATCGATACTGTCGGAAACAGTATACCAGCAGCCGTACAGGAGACGAAAGCCAAGAAGCCGCTGTTTGATAAGTCAGGACAGAGTCCGGTTCTTGTGGGGACGTTGAAGGTGTTGTTGGACGATCACGATACTTTTTCGGCGGCGGTTTCGAAGACTCTTTCTGCGGATATGGTGAGGGCGCAGGCGGTGGTGGCGAAGATTCATAATGCCATTCAGGACGGGATAGATTATTTCAGTACCTGATGAGAGGCGGATGGCGAGGAGCGGTTTATCCGGGTGAGGAGATGGGATATAGGCGGCGGTCTGTGTCAGTCCAGAAGCATTGAATCGACGAGGTTGCAGCCTATGCTACCGGTCGCCTATTGATTGCCAGCCTTTCATTAAGTGACATGCAAGTCATGAGTCTTGTAGTGCTTCCAAGACTCGCTTCGACGTTCTGCCATTTCTGCAGCCTCGCTAGATGCACTCATGATGCGGGAAATATCTGACAGATCGTAGATCTGCCATGTTAGCAGTTACACCACAAGTTGCAAACGTGTCTTGTTGAAGTGATGCGAGGCCAGTAGCATCAGCGTTAAGGGAAGTTCCTTGCCTTTGTCCTGGTCGATACCGCTCAAATTATTTTCTTCGACTACGCCACATCGATTCAAGGGCTTGACGAGGTAGTACTCCCTGGAACTTGTTGCACCAACTTATTTGTCAGATCCAGGAAAATGTAGCGCAGAACGAGCTCGAGCGTAACAGAGGAACTTCGTTACCACCACACTGTACCACTGCGGCGTGCGCCTGAGGGCAACTGGTGATCCAAAAGGCGTGCAAGCTACATGTTGAGCAACAGCACCGGGGCGTTCTGATCTGAAACAGGCACGTGTGCATATCGTCGACGTCCAGAACATGGCATGCCGGTGAATGACTCGCTCGAATAAGAGAGTACACATTCTTCGCGCCTTCAGGTTGCGTGTTCAGCAAGAAATGGACGTTGGATGGCCCACAGGGCTTCGATATACCTGGCGAGGTACCGCCTCCATGCCAGTGAAGTCGAGATAGGTCGTGTGAAGTGATATGCCGACGAGACTCAGAATGCGAGTTGAATGTGGCCGTGCGATTGACTTCGTCGGTTTCCAAGGGTACCTGGTCATGATTTCGCACTGTCCTCCGCTGGTCGAAGCAACTTCTGTAGTTCGTTGAGGTTATTGAAGGTAGCTGAGACTTCGATAGCACTCGATAATTGCAGAGCCATAGTAGTAGTATGTCTCGGATCAGGAGAAGGTGTCGTCAAGATGCGGTTTGAGAGAGAGGTGAAGAAAGTGCGACTCAGCCAAGCCGTCCCGAAGGTGCCGACACATCAAAGTTGCGTCAAAATCCCTGCGCCAATCCTCCATCAAACTTCACTTTACCAATTTTGTGGAATAGTCACTCTCAATGGCCATCCCAACAACACGGACTGACAGTCGATACGTAACAGCTGCCATGGCTTCCTGGACTCTCCTGCCGAGGAGCTGTGACGACTTGATGATGACTACTGGGGTCGTCTGATTTCTTGCTCACATCAAGCGACAGCTGCTTTCGGAACCGGCTACAGGAGGGGCTTTGCAATACAGATCGACATGGCAGGCTAACGACCGTTGCGACTCTCGGTGACGGCCCGGCGAAAGCATCTCTTCTGCCATCTGCGGTTTAATAGATCCGCATGATCACTACGCAGGACGTTCCAGAATCGCTGCTGAGGCTGCTGAGCCTGCTGAGGTCCAAGGGGTAAAAGCTGAATAGTGGCGGTGGTCGCGCTTAATCCCAACACCTCTCACCTCGCTTCAGCGTCAAAAGGCCAAATGAGAGGCTGCCGAGCCCTGTCAGCAGCGCCCGCGGACAGCGCACGCCGTTTCGAAAGACGCATGTGGCCCCTCCCGCTCATCCTATACCGTTGTTCTCCTTGTTAGCAGCGCGTCTGTGCCTCTCCCTACAGGCGGAAGGGGCCAGAAGCGTGAGATGCACTTCGGCCACGACCGAGAAGTAGTCAAGCGCGAAGGGAAAATCTGTGGAGCCGTCAAAACTCAATCCTGCTATTGACACATCGTGATTCGTGCAGGTGTTTCGAGAAAGCAGGACAAGGACAGGCCGAAGACGCTAATGCAATGTCCCCGTGGCACACTACTACAGGTACACAAAGGTTCGGCAGGGATCGCTGTCAATCGTTTCTCAGAAGACTTGTCCTGCTGATGATGAGAGGCCTGTAACCTACGCGAGTCTTCGGTAGAACTGGTCATGTAAGACGGCCATCCTCTCTCTGCCATAACCCTTCTCTGGAACCGAAACGGATTTCTACCTCCTCGATGGTCCTCTGGAACCCTTCTCGAAACGACATGATGCAATGATGCTACATGTCGATGCTGCAAACGATTGACAACGTCGTACGGGTTTCCATCATTCTGGACAACGTGGAGACACGATGAAGCCTCACGCAGTTGGGCACGTTGTGTCTTCGCCAGACCGCATTGAAGCACCGGTAACGGCCAAAGCGTATCTAATGTGCGTTTTTGCAGCATTCGCCGGTGTGCTCTTTGGATACGATAGCGGATATATTTCAGCAGTCCTGGGCATGGCAGCCTTCAAACGGGACTATGGTCATCAGGTTCCCGTCAGCGAACAAGCACCTTTCGGATACAACTACGAGACCTGGGAAAAGTCACTGATCGTATCGATTCTTTCTGCTGGAACTTTCGTGGGAGCCCTGATATCTGGATGGCTAGCAGATAAGATCGGGCGAAGAATCACAATTATTGGGCCAGGCTGTGGAGTCTTCATTCTGGGCGTGATAGTGCAAGTCGCAGCAGCGCATGTACCTGGTCTATGTGTGGGACGATTCATCTCTGGATTGGGAGTAGGATGCGTATCGGCTGTCAACATTCTCTACATGAGCGAAATAAGCCCACGCCGTGTGAGAGGAGCTATTGTCTCTGCATACCAGTTTGCAATAACGGTCGGAATCATGCTGGCCAGCTGCGTGGGATATGCGACTCAGGACGAGACGAATTCCGGTGCTTATCGAGTGCCAATATCAATCCAGGTGCTCTGGGCTCTAATATTGGGCGTCGGTCTGTTCCTCCTGCCAGAGTCACCACGGTACTGGGTAAAGAAGAATCGCCTGGACAAGGCAGCTCGGGCTCTAGCGAGAGTCAGAGGGCAGCCAGCCTCGAGCGAGTACATCGAGGACGAGCTTGCTGAGATCGTCGCCAACTGCGAATACGAGAACCAAGTCGGCGAAGTCTCCTGGGCAGGTCTGTTCACGGGAGGCTTGACCAACAGTAGCAGCAACATCAGGAAAGTCTTCATCGGCACTGCGCTGCAAATGTTCCAACAATGGACAGGCATAAACTTCATCTTCTACTATAAGTAAGACACTTCCTTCGAGGGCATCGCAGATATCCACTGACCATTGCAGCGTAACATTCTTTCAACAAGTCCACGTGAACAACGCCTTCCTGATCTCAATGATCACAACGATCGTCAATGTAGTGAGCACACCGGCATCCTTCTATGCAATCGAAAAGTTCGGTCGGCGTAATCTACTTATCTGGGGCGCTCTGGGCATGTGCCTCTGCGAGTTCATCGTCGCTATCGTCGGCATCTCTGCACCATACTCACAAGCCGCGAATTACTGTCTGATCGCATTCGTATGCATCTATGTGGCGATCTTCGCGGCTTCCTGGGGCCCTTGTGCCTGGTCAGTCCAGCACCTCTTCTGCCTCGTATCAAAGCTGACCATCACGCAGGGTTGTCATCGGCGAGATCTTCAGCCTTCCGATAAGGTCAAAAGGTGTTGCCCTCTCCACAGCATCAAATTGGTTCTGGAATTGTGTCATCGGAGTCATCACCCCTTTCATCGTCGACCCTGACAAAGGCAACCTCGGCGTCAGAGTCTTCTTCGTATGGGGATCCACGTGTGCCTTCTGCGCCCTCTTCGCCTGGATCTTCGTACCCGAGACCAAGGGGCTTACGTTAGAGGTAAGGTCGAACACGATTCAACACTCAAGGCTACCATGCTGATATGATCAACAGCAAGTCGATAAGATGATGCAAGAAGTGCCAGCCTACGAAAGTAAGAGATGGAAAGCACACGATACCTTCGCGCCGGACTACGGATACAGAAGTCGACCTGTGACAGCAGAAGGCTTCAGCATGGAACCAACGAAAGCAAAAGATTTCTATTGAGATGAATAGATGATAGAGCTTAAGCTCTTGGGAATCGCGGCGTTTTATGGTCATGATGTGGGATTTGAAGGACATGATGAATGATACCCTGGGATCATATACTGAAACGACTAGTCTATTGTAATTGTATAGTAGCAAGAGGTGGAGGTGGAGACGGCACCCCAGAAGGAGGAGAAAGAGCAGAGTGATCGAATACCACTTGAGTATCAGGTGATGGAACTTGAGTAGCAAAGCCCGCGGATAGTGATAGAATGGTCCATCAAGGTCCATCAAGGTCCGTCACTGCCAAATCTTCTTAAGCATGGTCGTCTTCAGTCCTGGGCTTCCACCTCATGTTCCAACCCCACCATCTCAATCAACGTCAGTACAGCGTCTCTCGCTCATACTGCTTACTGCTGTTGGACGGCATCGAAGTTGATACACCTGGACGGATATCGAGCGAGACATGAGACCAAAATCCGGAGGAGCGAAGTCGGCGGTCGACGCCAAGGCTTGAGAAGGACAACGTCGTCCGCTCTCCGTCCTTTGGAAGACAACGATCACTCATCAACAGTCCAGCATGAACACCCTGCCAGGCCAGCTACCCAGTGAGCAGCGCTGCAATGGTTGCACGATCGCACGCAGAAGCAAGCAGCCGACGGACTGCACTCCACCGTGAAGAGCTACAGAGAGCTCCCTCATCCGGAATAGCCACTTTCCATCACTTCGAAGCTCCCGCCCAGCTTCCAACCACCGCAGCTTTCACCGACGGCTATGCTGGAGGCTATATGCAAGCCAGTGCAGCCTTAGCTGAGCTTTCTGCTGGAAGAAGCCACACATGGCATAGCCAATTCCCCTCGCTTTGGAACGATGCGGCCGTTTCGCTCCAATCGCGAAGTAATCGGAGCTTGAAAGCATGGTAAGTCCATGTCGATGAGCGGAGATAGCTTGATCAGAGAACACCTGGTACTATAAGGAGGACGGTAGGTCTTGCCAGATCTCTCGCTCTCGACACCATCTCGGCCGGGAACTTCTTAAGCTCCATCAGGCAAATGCAGTAGCGTACCATTCACACCTCGCTTTGCGTCACTACTGAAACCACAGCAACCCCTCAATGAAGAGAGTCGCCGAAAAGATCGGTCTGCGCAAGAACAAAGACGATCAGCCTACTACCACCACCTCTACATCCAAACAAGAAGCCAGCTCGCAGTCTTCCTCACAGCCAGCCACCACTGCTGCAGCTCCAACGACCTCATCTGATCCCACGAGAACCACCTCAGAAGCACCCGTCACACCTTCGAACACTAGAGTCCAGCCCACCATGAGCTCCCAAATCCCAAAGACGATGAAAGCCGCCGTGCTTGACGGCGTGGACAAGCCATTGGTGATCAAGGAGATTCCAGTGCCACAGGCTGGACCTGGCGAGATCTTGGTCAAGGTCCACGCCTGTGGTGTCTGCCACTCCGACCATCACGTCCAGCACGGAGACATGGGTCCTCACGGTATCGACATTTTGGGCCACGAATTCGTTGGCACAGTCGTCGCCGTGCCAGACGGAGAGAAGAAGTGGAAAGTTGGAGACCGCGTTGGTGGTCCATGGCATGGAGGACACGATGGAGTCTGTCGCTCTTGCTGCAGAGGAGAGTTCCAGATGTGTGACAACAAGACGATTAATGGTGTTATGCGCAACGGTGGATACGCTCAGTACGCTACGCTTCGTACTGAAGCTGCTGTTCGCATTCCTGAGAATGCCGATCCAGCTGAGGTGGCTCCTCTTCTCTGCGCAGGTGTCACTGTAAGCTCTACAACTCTCACATATTTCCGTTCTCGGCCGACTAACCCTTCCACCAGGTATTCAACGGCATCCGCCAAATGAAGATTACAGCCGGCGAAGTCGTCGCCGTCCAAGGTCTTGGTGGCCTAGGCCACTTGGCAATCCAATACGCCCGCAAAATGGGTTTCCGAACCGTCGCCCTCTCGCGTGGAAAGGACAAGAAAGACTTCGCTCTCAAACTCGGCGCAACCGACTACATCGACACGCAAGCCGAAGACGTCGGCGCCGCCCTCCAAAAACTCGGCGGCGCCGCCCTGATCGTCGTCACAGCTCCCAACCCCGACCAGATCACGCCTCTCATCGGCGGTCTACAGAACCGCGGAAAGCTACTCATCCATGTGGCTATTGGTCCTGTGCCGGTTGACACTGTGCAAATGGTGCTGAAGGGATTGTCGGTGCATGGCTGGCCGAGTGGACATGCGCTGGATAGTGAGGAGGCGATTGCATTTGCAAATACGCATGATGTGAATTGTCTGATTGAGAAGTTTCCGATCGAGAAGGCGAATGAGGCGATGGCGCATATGTTGAGTGGGAAGGTGAGGTTCAGGGCGGTTTTGACGATGGATTAGATCTGTCCCGTACTGCACAGGAGTTTTCCCGAAGAGATAGCTTCAGGCTGACTCCACGAGGAGTTTGGATTCATGTTCGGAAGCTGCATTTTGCCTTAGTAGCCTTCCCAATCCCAGAACAGAATTTCGATTGAAGCAATGCGTCCCGCTCCAGCCTTTCAGAAATAACGCTCCATAATTCGTTATGTAGAATGCCAAACGTGCCCAGAACACAGCTTTCGCCCTCTGGTCGAGGGTACCCAGCCACGGGAGCAACCAGCCTCCAGTCAGGGACGTAATTGCGATGGGTAGAAGCCATGCGATGAGTCTGCCATGGAACTCGATCCGGGAGTCCTGGAGTATCCTATGCCTTGGCCGTTTGGTATGATGGTCTTCGGGCTCGAAACCGGTGCGGTAGATGTCGATAATCTCGAAATGACTGAGAGATTGGTAGGCTGTGAAAGTAAAGAACGCGCCGACGGGGCTGAACATGGTGTCTGTGATATGACAAAGGTGTTGAATCAGTAGTGTGGTATGTTGTGAGGGGCGAAAGTTGCAGTGCCGTATCGTGCCTTCCTTAAATGCTTGAGACGCCTCAAACAAGGAAGGCAGGCTTTCAAGAAACCCTGCTGTGATCGCAGATCGATCTTGGCGTGATGCTTCCCTCTAGTGATCTAGACTTCTATGGTATTACTGGTTTATAAGCTGTCGCTATAATGCGGCACTCATTGAGCCTTCCTCTGCGCCAGATCAGCGTCGACTCGCAGTCCAAACGCCGTTGGGACAGATATGAAGGTCTTCCTAGCCTTCTCCCAAGTCGTAAGCTCCTTAACCTTTCCTTTCGAAGCCTTTGACTGTCCGTATCCACTGAACCGCTCCTTGATCTCCTCCTCACTGAACTTCCTCGTCTTCGTCCTCAGCATCGCCGCGATCTCTTCAAGAGACATACCGGTCTGCTCACCAATCGGGACCAGACACTTCGCAAGGTGCATATAGTCCTTTTGCAACAATTTGACAGTCATCATCAGATAGTCGATATTGTGAAAGACCAGCGCACGACCTTCAGCATACGCCTGCTTCGACTGCAGGAAGTGCAGCGGCTGCTCACGCCAATGACGACGTGGGTTGAGATGGTGAGCGGTATGATAGCCATCGTTGAAGCAGAAGCGGTTGCTCTGTGGGTAGAGGTCAGCAGGGCATCCTAGTTGCCAAGGTACTTATGACGATATGCTTACTGGGACGTCAATCAATGTAATGCTGGAGCGAAAGTCGGAATCAGGCTCCAGCTCATCGACCAGAGCGTGCTGGCCCCAGTTGCCAACCATCAAGCCGAATCGCAGGAGCGTGAATGGGATGATGAAGACGAAGATGGAAGCTCGGGTGTTGACGTGCATCGTCATTGTGTACATGAAAGCCATGCTTGCTGCTTCGGAGAAGAATGCTCGAATCGCCAGGTTGGTCTTGTTCTTGCGCAGAAAGTACATTGGTAGGTCGACCCAGATGAAGAACAGAAATCTGCCGAAGTAGTGCAAAAAGTTCCAGATGTCGTCGCGTTGGTACCGGATCGTGGAAGAAAGGTCATCCGGTCCGTTGCCCTCGACGTGATGGTGCTTGACGTGGTGGTAATAGTAAGAGTCCCAGGTGTGACCCATCAGCGGCTCCAGGACGTATGGGAAGGCGAAATCAAACCAGTTCCAATTCCGTGCCAGGACTCCATTATTGTGGATATGGTTATGCATCATGAGGGTGAAGGAGCCAGTACACCAGAACGTGAACGCCACGTGTGCAATGCCATGGAGATAGGTGAAGTTGTAGTAAAGGTAGATTGCACTTGGTAGGTTGACCGATAGGTACATCAAGATATGTGTCAAGAAGACAATGTCAGTCGGGTGGCGCACGACTCGAGAGGCTATCCGGGCATAAGGATGAATAACGTATTTGTTCAGGAAAGGTGAGATGTCCTTGTCGTCCCATGTTACGAAGACCGTTGGTTGGAAAGATGGGCTGTTAGGGTCATTCAGTGCCTTCAAATGCTCGATGGCCGTTTGGTCGCTTTGTTGGAAGCCATGCTGCTCGATCGACTTCTCTCCAGGTGATGTCGGTGAAGCGCAAGAATTCTCAGGATTAGGGGGAGGATCTTCAGTTCCAGTTTTCTTTCCACAGTCGCCGAGTAGGTTCCGCAGCAGGATCAGATCTGGTTCGGTCAGATACGGATGTATTTCCGAGCTCATCGTGGTGAACCGGAGTGGTGTCCTGGAAACAACAACGCGTTGATGCGGTGGTGATGTTGAACGCAGCAGGATCGACGTGTTGAAGACGAATAGCTAGCGCCGCCATCAAGCCCTGCCGAGTAGCGGCCCGTGTCAAGCGTGAAACTAGCGCATCCCAAGATCTCCGAATCGGAAGACCGTTTGACGCCATCTCGTCGACAAGATACTGCAGGCATGTGATAGAAGTTTCAAAGAGCTGTCAGTGTAATGATTATACGGAGCGTCGCCGGCATACAAGATGTAGTCATCGAAAATAGAGCAATGTGAAGTATCCGGCTTACCTGGAAGCTGCATAATGATACTGGACTAGTCTACGGTCTCGCGCCAAATGACAAGAGATCTAGGTACGCGAGGCAGGGGTTGTCCGATCTGTGCTTTCAAGTCATCAAGACCCTGGCAGTCGGCGAGCGAACATGAACTATACAGCAGCATAACCTGGTCTATCCCTCTCGATCCATCCTCTTCTCTGAATGACCACAATCGCTTGATTGGTAACACTGTCCTTCTTTCGCATTGTATCGAGTTTCGGGGTTGTGCGGATGCGTTCATCGTGATAACCAGCGGTTCGAAGCCGTATGGTACCGTCTGTCCGGCCCGGCAACCTTGCTCACGCTGCGGAGGCTTAAAGGAACTGCAGTCTACCATTGTCAGTAGCAGTGACCGCTAGCAACTCACTTTTCAGTAGCAGCCTCGCTGGGCACAGATGCCCTCGGTCAAACGAAATGCTAAAGACGTTGGAGGCGGTCATCGTCTGACAGAACATGTTGTGCCCACTTGCATTCTCGGCTTGATGTTCCATCTCTCTCATTGTCGACAGTGGTGGAAGTGCTCGGAGACAACGTCTCTGTCTTAGATGTGCAGGTCTGCATGCGATACGCAGACTCTTGCTCTAACTCTTGCTTGTTCATAGATCCGTTCCAATGCGTAACCGTGTCCACTGTCTCGTGCGTATCGCTGCGGCAGCATGCCTCAGCCCGTAGACTCTTTTCCCAAGCTCATATCGCTTCGGCAAGAGCAGTTCGGGCCGCTGATATACATGGCATAGCTGCAGCGCTTTCCGAGCCTATGACTTCTGATTCAGAGAAGTGTGGGAGAGAGCTGTTCTTTGGTCTCTTCGCGGAGCCGGCTTTGACTTATTCAGCTCGACAGAGCCCTTATGGGAGAGGAAGCTAAGCGGTGCTATGTCTCGGCGGTGTCCCTGGGCTTTGCAGTGTACGATTCTTTGGAAAGAGCGAAGAGGTGCTTATGGTGGCAGAAGGAAAGAGTAGTGACACCTGAACAACACAACAAGCGCGATGCCAAGATATTCGGGGATGGAAGAGCTTTATTCCGACTTCACTTCTAAGCGCCCAGCCACGAACCATCAACTTCTCCTCCACCAATCCGCTTCCCATCCTTGACAACTCCAACCTCCACAAGCGCTGTACCACTCTCTATGCCTGCCCTACACGTTTCATGTGTGTCCTCTCAGGCCAACCATCTCACTCGCATGAGCTCTGTCAGTATCTATTTGCAGGATTCCAACTTGCAGACCACACGGCGGCCATGGGCTCGCAGGAAACATCACCGGAAGCCTTCCCACAAGCGCCAGAAGCTTTGATAGAGCTCTTTGTACTCGATCGCACATGTGTGTGACAGTAACATCACTTAGACGAGATGCATTGCTTGTCGCCTGCTTACGCGCTCGACTCGACAAGCTCCTATGCTTAGTCTAGACTGCATTCATTCTTTGGGAAGCGATTGTAGTACAGACATGGTAAGCTTCTTGATATAGGCCAGTAGGCCTCCTATCTCGAATCCTGAGGCCGGCCGTTCACCTTCTGTTCTTCTCGCAACCGTTGGCAGGTTTTCACACTCTCCTCTCCTTCCGTCACTCCTTAAACACATCTTCCTTGCACCAGACATGGCTTCGTGTATGCGGATACCGACCTTGCTGGTCGCGGCCCTCAGCATTTGCTTGAGCATTGCCATCATTGGGACAGCAGGTCGGACACTCAACGTGTACCAAACACAACATAACGACAATGCCTACTTCCTCCCGCTCTGGGCATCGCACTTCGACCTTCGAGAGCTCGGCGCATTGATTGGAACATCGGCTGTCATCATCGTTCTCAACGCGGTACTGGCCGTTGCCCTCTTCGTGACAGCAGTATGTTCTCCAGGAATGACCATCCTAAGTTAGCGTACTCATCCTTTGCAGCTTCCAGCAAACCTCATCGTTCTTGCCTCCAGCTCTCTAAGCACGATCATCTCCATCCTCGCCGTCTCCTTCTCAGCAGTCCTGAACAACCGTGGCCCACGAGACACTCTCCAATCCTGGACATGCAGGTGGCGAGATCTCTCCGCACAAGGAGTCCCTCGCCAATTTGACACACTCTGTCATGAAACGGTAAGCCAATCTCTACATATTGCATCAAACGTCTGCACGCGCGACAGAAAACGCTCTCTCGCTTCGTCCGGAGCAACCCTATATTGAGATTGAGTTGCGAAATCTCCGCGAGTCGGCTCACTACCAAAACACTATCACGACAGAATCCCCGCAACCCAAACCCCTTCAGCCCAAACCCCCATCACCCATACAATCATATCCAAAACACATCTTGATACAATTACTAACAACCTCATCAGCGCTTCGCTTTCTACACGACGATCCCGGTGCTCATCCTCCAGCTCATCTTGCTGGCACTGGCGCTCTACGCAATCGCCACTTCCGGGTCCTCGGCCTCGCGATCACGAGGAACGAGGCTTGATGAGGAGAAGCATGAACTATCGCAAGTCCGTCAGCAGAGCTTTGATACTAAGACGGAGACCAGCGTGAGGAGTGGAGGTGGAGTAACACCGGATAGTTTGAGAATTATGGCGGGGATGAAGCAGTAAATAGTTTTCGTAGTGTAGGGGAGTGCGAGACAGTTATTGACTAAGGCTGATCCTATATGAGCGAGGGTTGGAGTTCAGCATTGGTGCTTCGAGGGGAGCTCCATTCGGAAAGGGGACATTGCTCACAAATAACGGAAAGCGGAACTTGTTGTACCTGTATCGATAAATCTTCATGTCCATATCCATATCTATAACCATTCGGCGCATCGCGGGTATCTCTCATAAAGCACAGCATGATGCAATTGCATGACGCTTTGCGTTCCAGCTCCAAAAAGAAAAACATCGTGGCCAAAAGGGAGCTCCGAAGGCCGAAATCCTCGCACGCACATAGCAAATCGTAATCGTAAATCTCCCTCAACCGCCTCCATCAAGCAACCTCACTCCTCCTCCTAAACGCGCTCAAGAAGCTCTTCCTCTTCCCAACCTTCAGGCTCTTAGCCGACTTCTTATCATCTCCAGTATCCGGAATTGGAGGAACAGAAGGGTATTTGGGAACGGCAGTCACTGTAGCCGAACGTCTCTTGCCCGTGTTCGCTTCTTTCTTGTCCTTTTTCGCCGGCTTCTCCTTCTCCAGCTTCGTGTCGGGCTTCTCCTCAACGGGAGTTTTCGTCGGGACGGTCTCGACTTTGGTGTCTCTGGGTACACCCCTCAGACCGTCCAGGTATGTATGACTGGGCGTGTCACGTTGTTGCTGTGGAGGTGGTGATCCGAGAACTCTCTCAGGCTTCGACTTCGTCTGTACCTTAAGGGGATCGGTCTTGAGGAACGACGGTGGTCGGTCTCGCTTCGATGGTGCTATCGAGGAGACTCTAGTTGGCGGCTTGGTCGTAGCGGCTGCCAGTGATTGCGTCGTCTTTTTGATCTGTTCCTGGATCGAATGGCCTTCACCAGCGGAAAATGTGCGCGGTCTTCTCTTCTCTTTGGAAGGGTTGGCTCCCTTTGAGTTGAAAGTCGCGTTCGACACACCGTTCATACGTAGACCGTTCGAGCCCACTGAACCACTGTAAGCGTGTGAAGTGGAAGGTCGCTTGTCTTCTGTGTCGCCGGCTGGCAATTCGAATACCTCATTCGGGGTCATTACAATCGCCGTTGGTGGCGTCAAGGGCGTATCCGTTCTGTTCGGCTCCGCGACACCGTCCGTCACTACCGGAGCATCTGTTTTCGTCTCCGTGGTAGACGTTCCATTGACCACGACTTTCTGGTCTGCGCTTTCAGCCTCACTCTCCGTGTCCAACTTTGGCAGACTCTTTTTGAAAGCTGGCATACTCTTCTTGCCCGCATTTGTAATAGCCCTTCGTACCGCGCCGCTATTGTCCCCGGACTGCAGCTTCTCCTGTCGTTCGACCTCACCCAGCATCGTCGTGCCATTTGTTGCAAAGTTCTCTTCGGGAATGGGTTGGAATTTGACTATTCCTCGTTCTGGTGGCACTGAAAGGATATCTGCCATGAACGATTGGATGAGTGCTGCGTTGCGCTTGTTCATCGTTGGTCCCATTTGAGAAGGTACAGCAGTGATCGACAGAATGTAGCATGGATCAAAAGTTCCTCCAAGGGCTAGGCAAGCGCTGTGATCGATTTTGACCATGATCGCCGAGTCGGGTCGCGTGTATCGTGCGGCGAGATGGTAGGATAGGTCGGTAACGAGGGTGAATTCATCTTTGATCTTCGAGTGGTCAGCGTAGCTCTGGTCATAGACATCATGCATCACTCCACGTACAATGACATTGGTCCTTAACTCTGCAACGACTGGAGACTCCCTTTGCACGCGCTCGCGAACACTGCCATTGACGTTCGGCTTGTACTGGAACTGTTCCTCGTAATATTGTGTTCGCTGCTTTGAGGAGTTATTATAGGCAGCAATCATGCTGGACCTGTCTCCCAGGTGTTTTTGGAGGAATTCGTCCAAGTGAGCGCCCGGAATGATGTCCTTGTAGGCGTCTGGACTAGGAAGGCTGTTGCGATTACGTGCGTTCGCCGACTGTATAGAATATCGATAATTATTTGGTGAAAGAGCGAGTCCAGGCTTGGAATGGGCTTCAGGTGCCATAGGCCCAAGTATATCGAGGGAGTAGGTCGAGTTAGAGTCAGCTGAGCCTTTGGTCGAGTGCGGCATCTCGTTTCAAGACAGGTTCCACAGAGGCGCTGCTGTGCAACCTCCGTATTCGGCGACAGCAAGCGCGTTTGTCAGGGTCAACACCGCCGACGGAGCGCGCTGCAGCTGTCCACACAAAATGTCGGGAACGGCGAGTGTTAGTGACAGCCGTATTGCAGCAATTCTGCATATAATGTGGGAAAGAGGTTGCAATGACAGACTATCGTGGCTCGTGCGGTCTGCCCTAGCGTTGAGGCAATCGTGTATGAGTGAGAGCGGGACGAAGGAGCTGGTAAGATGAACGGATATAGCAAAGAAGAGGTGCTCACGCAGAGCTAGTCAGGAAACCTGCCGGGCAGGGAGGGAGATAATAGTTCTTGGACGTTTGAGTGACAAAGTCCCAAGGCCATGCCGGACATGAATCGGGTGCTACGGCGGAAGAGCAGCAGTAAGATCAGACCATACCGGCCGTCCCGGTCTCATTGCAGGAAACGCGTGCTCCATCCAAGAAGCCAGGTGTCGCGACTGTCGTTCATTTCGCCTGCCGTTGGGCTAGATATGATGCTGATGGTGCACAATACTTGCCGCGAGGTATGCATGAAGTCGTTTCAGAGTTGCCGTTATTCGCGTAAAGCCAAAACGTCTGACTTTCGGCTCCTCAATTCTGGGGCGCACATGGCGATTGCTGATCCTGATCCTGGCCGTTCTGCTCAAAATCGCCTTCGACCGGACGGTGCGTGTAGTGGATGTCCTTGCCATCGTTGAGAGGCACCCCAGGAACAGGCTCATGCACTCTCATGCACGCAGAGCAGGGAAGTCGGGAGCACGCGCTAGCGCCGAACGCTATCTTGCCACGAAAACGCCCACCCTAAATTTGAACACGCTATCGGAGTAGCATTGATGAGGGACTGGCTTCTTGTGACCTGTCAGAACTCGCAGACGCCCGCGGCAATCGTAGCTTTGACCACCGTTCTCCAACGCCTGCGGAAATCGTATGAAGCACGCAAGCCTACCGTCTTCAAGTTCTAGACCACTTGTCGTAAGATGCAGCAAGACATTCGAAGCCCAAAAGCTGCAGAACGATCATATCTTGGAAGCTCGAAATGTCCGCTTTATTAAAGGCCGGAGACGTCCTCTGGGAGCAGTGAGAGATCGTCCATGAAGGCCTGCGATTCACAATGGCGTGGATCTTCAACCCTCGACAGGAGTTAAAGCCACGCGATATTTGGCAGAACTTTCATCAGGTTAGGAAAGCACACCGAGATTGTGGTGGCTGCAATTCGCACCTGCTGTATAGGGAAGTCAGTAGTAGGACAGTCCGCAACTCTTCCATCTCTCCCATAGATATCAGTCACTTCGGGTTCGAAAGAGTTGACGAAGATTTCTGCAACGACCGTGAGATGTCGGTGCCGGAGGGATTATCTGAACCTGAGTATTACCCAGCACTGACAAGGAGCAATGACGGATCAGTGGATACGAGCGATTTCGCATTTGTTGCTGTCGGACTGAAGAGATCGTTGGCATCTCGATGAACGCTGCTCGAAGGGAATCCAAGTAAAGATGCGGGTCGTTCGGCACAGGCACAGCATGCCACGCCGCTGCAAAATCGCTTCGGCATCTCAGCTGCAGGACCAACGCAGTGATATTTCGGCTACTACCTCTCCACCGGGTCCAGGATGAAAGGCCGTCGCTTCCGGTCATGCAACATGTGCGCTTGATCAGTCGATTCCATTGGTCTGGTCCAAAAGCTCCGGAACTGGTTGTTCAGTCTTCACGTTTCGAATTTGAATTCTCCGTCGCAGAAGCTCGCGAAGAACGTGGTCTTACCTAGATGATGACTGCTGCTGCAGCAAGTTGAGCCGTCCAACCATGCTCACTGTCATCAACGCCGACCGCCGAGCAGCTGCCTTGACTTGGTCCAAACTTTCGCTGATGACGAGATCGGCAGGATGTAATAAGATACCAGAGCGACTCAAGCGCAGGTGCTTGCGCGATTGCTATGAGATCTGTGAAGACAAGCTCTGATGATCGCTCCGATCACATGCACTGCCTACGAGGTTCGACCCTGTAGCATCGCAAGTTTTCCCAGATGAAGGCATGACCAACTGCTCGACTTGGAACACAGCATCGCGAGCTCTCTAGTCGGTTCCGAGGATGAATGTGACGCGACGTTCTGCTGTGTCTTCCTCACGCAATGGACTTCGTATCCGGATCTCCTCAGTAATCGCGTTCCAAGAGCGGTCGGCTGTCGGCCAAGGCTATTTATCCGCTGCTGTACGCATGAGCGACCTCATTGTTGTGTGCGACTGGACATCGAGTGAACGGAAAACGTTCATGTCGTGGACGAAGTAGCCCGAAGAAAAATAGACGGAAGGCGTGATGGATGACATAAGCGTAAAACTGCTGGCAATCAGAACACCTCCTCATCGCTAACTACAATCAACTTGTTCATACACCTAGACAAGATGGCCACCCATACGTACTACTACAAGATCCTCGGCGCACCACCGCCTCAACCCCTCCCAGAAACCCTTCCCTTATCAGACCTAGACGCCAAAGACGGCTTCATTCACCTCTCCGTAAGTCCCATCCCGAACTCATCCTCAACCCACTCACTCATGTCTTCAGACCGCCCAACAAACTCCCATAACAGCCGACCTCTTCTTCGCATCTTACACAAAGCTCTGGATTCTCAAAATCCGGGTCAAGGACCTGGACGGCGAGATAAAGTTCCCACCGGACTTGCCGGGATGCCCTCATGTGCATGACAGCAAAACCGGTCTCGGGAAAGGAAATGTCCAGGATGTCATTGAGGTTGAGAAGGGAGGCAAGGAGAAGTGGGCGGATGTGGCAGGTTTGAGGGAGTTGGAGAGTTGATGTTGCGCCGCGAGTCTCAGATTGTGATGTGAGCGTTCAACACGTGATGGCATGCGATCGAAGTGAGTTCGGGATCCGAAGATCTCCACGAGGTCATCGGACGATAGTTGGGATGTCGAACTTCAGGTGACGTGCTCGTTTTCTGGAGCGAGGCCTCCCCATAGAGGCGCATCCATCAACCTACAGCAGACGACCTGCATTAGTATATATCCCGGACCGAAAGCTTTTCGGCTGACAACTTACATCATATCGTTGAACATATTCCAACTGGCATCCGAAAATATCTGGGACAGATCTTGCTCCGTGATACCATACGGATTCATGACCTGCTCCGCGGTTGAAGAACTGCCTTCCATTCCATTATTTGGCTCCTGTGTCTGCACATTGGGATAGGCAGGCGGAGCAATTCCTCGAGAAGCAAAGACCTCTGCTATCGCATGATAGTACTCGTGTCTTGTCTGTGGAAGCACCATGCTCGTCTTCACAAGCTTTGTGAGGGCTTTGCAAGCCTGGGTGGCTGGAGGGGCACCACCGCCGCAGATCTCAAGAGACTCTATTGCGTTGCGCAAAGTGGTCGCGTATTTTCGAACATTTTCCAAGATTGCATTGCTCCATGGCGTCCGTGGCTCATGAGGCTTTGGGGCGGAATCCAGCTCGAGAACGAGACAGCTAAAAATAATGAGTGCAGAATTGAATGCGTAATAGGATGAATACCATGGTGCTCCGAGATTGGCTGGATTGGCGCATTGGGTATGCACAATGCGGATCAGCTCCATGGCAAGATCTCGAGAAGCCCTAGAGGATGCCTGCGCACAGTCAAAGAAGAGCTTGCGTTGCGTCGACATCGTGTCGACGTTTGCAGGTGGTCCAGACTGTAGGAGCTTGCAGAGCACGGGTCGGTGTAAGAGCATGCTGACGTTCAGGAACCGCAGCCGCATGATCGTGCTCAGTCGACCGTACAAAGGGTCTATGGCAGGCGTAGATTCAAGGCTTGTGACCCAAGGTTGCAACTTAAGCATCGGATGTAAGGTACGGTCAAATTCGGCCAGCTCATCTTCGAGCTCGAGAACAATCGCCAGCATGCGGTGTAGAGTCAACCCAAAATCTTTTTCAACATTTGACCCGTAGAGCTTGGATATAATCCTGCTCTGGATTTCTAGTAAACGAATCGACTCGTTGAAGAGACACACGGGATTATAATGCGATGTGATCGCGGCCGGATCAGACCTCCGGATATCCAGCGCATCCAGGCTGTACAGAACTGGCATATCAAGTTTTGGACAAGCCTGAGGTATCGTCACGGGTCGTCCGTAGGTCATTGATAGCGTTCGATCGACCATAATGCATGCATGCCAGACACGCTTACGAATTTCCGCCTCCAACGGAGATAATGCTTCGTATGTTGATTTCACATGTAGGCCTAGATGCATTGCAGTACGCACAGCAATTGTATGGATGGTCCACGGATCGTCGCTGTTATATCTTCCTTGAAGGAACTGAGACATGAGCAGTAGTGATTGAACCATCTGTATGTCAACCGATCCCGGCCCATTCGAGAGCTTCCGTGCCCTCCTGAAGAAGACCTCAGCGTCCAGTCCGTTGAGCTGCGCTCCGCGGTAGATATCGACACTGATGTACGTCGCAAAAGCGAAGATTGCGTTGAGCAGGCACATGAAGGATTTTGAAACGCCAACAAAGTTCCGCGCCTTAGCTTCTTTGTAAGCGTTGACTACATGCCTCTCATAGATGTACGGATACAGCATGCCAGTATCCGAGAAGAACAGCTCGATCAGCTTGAGCGCATCCACTTCCGGTGGCAAGACTCGAACGTCTACATTCAGTGTCGCTGGTGCGCCCTCAGCTTTGCGGCTCGGTGGAGTGCTAGGTCTGGAAGAAGCTTGGTTATCACCATTGCTCGAGTCGGAAGCCTTCTGGTTTGGCATCGCACGCTTGAATCTGGCGGTCGTTGAGGTCGAAACGGCCCGGATGAATGCAATAATGGATGACGGCCCGTAGAATCCAGCAGGAAGCATTGATACGTGAGAAATCGTCACCATGCCATCAATGTAATCTTCCCCACGGGCGGTAGTGCCGTTAAGGATGTTGGACGGCTCTGTTGTCATGACCGAAAGTGGCGCGAAGACATTATCCGAGCCGAGTGATTGATTCCTCGTCGCACTTGATCGTGGCTCTATTCGCTGTACAAGCATCTGGAGGGTATCTTCGATAGACTTGAGGCGGCCATCATGATCAGTCGGAGCTAGGCGAGAACTGGTAGCGCTCCCTTTCACAGGCTGCTCGTATACACATTCGAATCCAAGCTCAGTGCAGAGGCTGCAAGATGGCTTTTGTCCATTGCAGCGAGACTTTCTTGATCTAGAAAAAGTGCCGGAAAGTTAGCGAACGACCCAGCTGCCAGTTGGTATTTGCGGCAGCTATGCGTACCGGCATGAGGTGCAGGCGATCGCGATCCGTCGTCGTTTGAATGAAGGTTGGTCTGTCGGCGGCTCCTCTGGGCTATCCGCCTGGCTCATAGTATACGGAGTTTGGGGGAAACGGGGCAAAACCGGAAAGTGGCCGTCAGCCTCAAGAAAAGGCGCGGCAGCATCGGGAAGGTTTTGTGACATGGACCCTCATTCCCCGGTTAGATCAGTGCTGTCAGTATGCTTTATGAGACATCGAGCATCGAGTTGGAGTCGACAGCTGATTCGGAGATTCTGTGATTGCAAGTTGTGCTCACGCGAAAAACGGTCCAGGCCGCGTGAGCCCTGCGCATACAAACCAGGGCAACGCTGCAACGCATCTCGTTCATCGCAACTCATTATGCCAAGCTCCTCGGCCTGAGTCGGTGGAGTGATTTACTCGTGTTGATCACATTCAAAGTTACGGTGTGACCACTGTTTTGTGTGCTCAACTTACAAGCGTATTAGTTCCTCAACAGCAGCTTCCGTTGTTCGATGTCCGTGTTGCTTCGTCCTGCGGGGTACCTGCAGCCTTGTTTACCTAGAAGTCTGACACCAATAGGTCGGTCGTGATCCCGACTTTAAGTTCAAGTAAGAAGTGTGTCGTATCAAGGGCTTTTGTCTCGGCGTGCTCAAAACGCTCTCCTTTTCATAGACCGCTTGCTTGGACAATATAGCCATTCTGGATCGCGCCTGGGCATCGGAGAGTGGCCAGGATAAACACAGTCAAGGCAGAATCTAGACAGTGTAGTGCTAGCTTAGACCGATGATACTCGGGATACAAGTACACGTAGTGGAGACCGCTTGAGGCTTGAGGAAGATGCAAGAGCGGAGGTCAAAAAGCCGGGAGGGGGAGGGACGTGCTTCAGGCTTATGTTTAGGCTTATTTGATTTGACTTTTGGTCAGTCAAATCCCATCCACGATACTCACTTCTTGTCTTGTCTTCATCAATCACGGATGAGAGCGTCGGCAGCGCTGTTTCGACCTTCGCCTCGAGTGCTGGAGTACTTGCTACGTAAAGGACGTATCGCGCCGGAAAGTATGGCCGTCGTGCCCGTTCAAGAGCCGAAAGAAGCGCCTGAGGTTTTACAAGAGCCACCACAGACAGTCATCACGCCGTGCGATCCATGGCCGCGACCATATTACCTCGAAGACGGTCTCCGCCGAGTCGCGCCGTATCATTTCACGTATAACACATACTGCAAAGAGCGATGGCGAGGGCGCGGTCTGCTGGAGATCTTCACTGATGAATTCCGTGACCGACCGGTAGACTACTATGTACGTTCTGCCAGCAACGACTGAGACTGCGCGCAAGAGAAGGATGTACATCTGACCGAAGTTTGCAGGAGGGTGCTATCAAGAGCGGCGCAGTCCAAATCAACGGCAAGACGGTTCCAAGTACGGACACCAAGGTCAAGAATGGCGACATCATCAGTCACACCATGCACCGGCATGAGCCTCCCGTGACGGGCCAGCCGGTTGGCATTGTGCATGAGGACGATGGTATGATCATCATTAACAAGCCCGCTGGTGTGCCTGTGCACCCTGCTGGGAGGTACAACTACAATTCCGTGGTGGAGATCATGCGTGCGGAGAGGGGCCACCAGTTCAATCCGCTACCATGTAATAGGCTGGACCGACTGACCAGCGGCGTGATGTTCATCGCAAAGGACAAAGAGGCGGCTGTAAAGATGACAGAGCAGCTGATGGGCCGCACTGTACGCAAAGAGTACGTCGCACGAGTGAAAGGCAAGTTTCCAGAGGGCGATGTTGTCTGTGAGCAGCCCATCCTCCAGATATCTCCGAAGCTCGGCTTGAACAGAGTGCGTGCAAATGGTAAGGAGGCCAGGACGGTGTTCAAGCGCCTCGCCTACTACCCTCCGCGAAATCCTGGCTTTGATGCGAATGGCCAACCGAAAGAAGGGTACAGCATCGTGCGATGCCGGCCACTGACAGGCCGCACACACCAGCTGCGAGTGCACTTGCAGTATCTTGGGCATCCTATTTCCAATGATCCTATCTACTGCAATCAGCGTGTCTTCGGATTCGACCTAGGCAAGTCAGCCAGTTCGGGGTCTGACGATGAAGATATTATCAAGAGGCTTTCACGCATGGGCAAGAGCGAGGTGGCAGAAGCTGTCGCTTATCACGACGAGATGGTGGATGAGTACAATCGCAAGAAAGCTGAGAAGATGACAGGCGAGCTTTGTGAGGTATGTCAAACGCCTCTATACAGCGACCCTGGAGAACACGAACTGGGTATCTATCTGCATGCCAGAAAGTACCAGTGTGCAGAGGGCAGATGGAGCTACGAGACAAAGCTTCCCGACTGGGCTCTACCGCCGCCTGGCTACGAAGGACCGAAGGAGGCGACTTCAGAATCAGACCCGCTCGCCGTTGAGGTTGAGAAGTTGGATTTGAACGGCAACAAGGAGAATGCTGGCGCCGCAGATGTCAATGCTGCCAAATGAGCGATCTAGACTTGATGCTGGAGGCTGACTGGCTTGCCTTGCTGCTCTCCGCTCTTTATTATGGCCTCGATGATCTCCACGTCCGCCAGGGCCTCCTCTGGGCTTTGCAGTGGCTCTGGCTTCCCTTCGATTAAACCCTTGGCCCACGCCGCGACCTCGATCTTCACGTTGGACTCGTCGTCCTTTACGACGCTGACCTGCTCCTCGCCACCGAACGGAGCGACCTTCAACTCCGAACCAAACCATGTGGCAGTCACGGCTCCCTTCTCGCTAGAGACACTGAACGTGGTGTCTGCAAAAGTACTCCCGAATGACACGAAGAATGTGCCCGTGGCACCATTCTCCAGCTGACAAGTAGCCGCGAACGTATCAAGTGGAGGCAAATGCTTCTGCAACTGACTGGTGAAAGCCGAGACGGTTTTAAACTTCGCCTCTTTCCCCAGCATCTTACGTAGGATGGCCGTCAGATGTACACCGCCATCAAGCACAAATCCGCCTTGGAAATTTGCCTCTTTACGCCATCCGGTTAGGTACTTGAAGTCCCCCTGAATTGGAAATGCAACGCGAGCTGTGAAAGCTTGGACTTTTCCAAACTCTTTGACTTTCTCTGCGGCCTCGGAGATGTTCTTGGTATAGCGGAGATTTTCGGCCACGCCATAGAAGACCTTGCTGGTATCTACAGACTTTCTATACCACTCGACAAGCTCTACCGCCGTTGCTAGATCTCTTGCCAAGGGCTTCTCGGCCAACACATGCTTGCCCGCGGCCAGCGCGTTTTTGGTGAATTCGTGTTGGATGCCGATGGGAAGTGCGATGATTACGGCTTGGATATCGGATCGAGAAAGGAGGTCGGCGTAGGATTTGTCTGAGTCTTCTGAGTAAAGGTCGACATTGGAGAGGCCTTCGGAGACTTTCGTCGCGGATGCGAGTGAGCGGGAATAGATCGCCTTGAGGTCGAGAGATGGAATGGCCTTGACAGCTGGAAGGTGTTCGTCTGTGACAAAGATGCCGCTGCCGATGATGGCGAGGCTGATCTTAGAAGAAGCCATTGGGATCTGGCTGTAAGGTTGGAGAAAGACGAATTGGAATAGCAAAGGCTTCAGAGACCACCTAAATGAACGATACGATAGGCCAAGGAACACCAATCCGTCCCAAGCCACTACTTATGTAACTCCTCTCGCATCATCTCGGCCTTGTATAGCTAGCCAGTACAAATGCCAGCGAACATGGCAGAGGCGCGCATGGGTGGGCATACCTTACGCAGCAAACTAGGTACTCTATCGATCCGAAGCCGATCCAACACGACAGATATTAATCATCTCATACTTACGCCATTGACGCCAAGTCTTTACTCACTCCCACAATTCATCCATCCGAGCCATCTACTAACAGCGTCAGGTAAGCATCCATGGATAGTCCACTCGTCGGCTAGACAAGCGAGCCAAAAAGGGCAGCTGACGAATAAAGCAGAGGTCTGATAAGTCGCCCATCGATTACCTGCTTTCGTACTTCCTCATGCTCGTCAAGGCCTTGCAAGAATACAACAGCTTCCTGCTCCTCGTTGAGTCGATCTCGTTCCCATGATAGCTAAGAGAGCGAGTCCATGCAATGGAGTAGTAGGGCTGCTTTAGCCTGAACGGAGATAGGAGATACGGGACGGCATGTCCCTCCAACGACGAAGTACGTGCGTATCCATTCATCAGTTGTCAGAGTAGCTCGCATTACTTTCGTCGATTCGTTAATTATATACCAGACTGTGCAAGCGATACCAATCGATCATCCAGAGCCCAGACTTTTCTTGACGAATATCCAGCTCTTGCAACCAACAAACCAAACGCCACGCCAAAGCTCCGCTTCATCAACTCAACATCAAGACAGCAACAACATCCTTCCAACGTCTCTAGAACATCTTTCCTGCCCCATGCTCACTCTGTCGACGAACATTATCACTCATCTCTCCCAAAGCGGGCCTCTTCACTTCCGGGTGCGGGAACCTCGCCTTATCATCCGCGACTTTCCTCTTAAACATACTTAACTCCTCAAACAACGAATCGACATCTGCCTGCCAATCATGATGCTCAAATTCGCCAGGCGAACCCTCATCCACGCCGCTATCGTGGTCCTCGTCACCGTACTCCGACGGCTCCGAGTTCTCCTCATCGCCATATCCCTCAGGCAACACGATCGGATTCTTCAGCTCTCCAACCGCAAGAGCAAGATGCCTCCGCAAGGAATCAATCTCGACACGGAGCATCTCGTTCTGTGGTCGTAGTTCGTCGACTTCTTGCGTGAGAGCACGGATCTTGACTTCCGAGACCGCGCGAGACTCTTCCATGGCTCGTTGCATCTTGCTGACTTGCCTCTGGTAGTCTTCCAACTCGTCTCGTGCGCGATCGGCTTCGTCACGCTTGCGGATCGCAGCGGCGTTGACTGAGAGCTGAAGGGTCTTGATCGTCTCTTGCATCTCCAAAATCTTCGCGTCGCGCTCGGCGGCCGAGACGGCATCCTGGTTGACGTGTGCCTTGGTCCGAATGCGCTTGGCTTGGTCGGCGTATCGGAGGGTGGAGAGGGTCTCTTCGTAGTCAGTGGGCGAGATGCAGGCAACCATGGCGGTCTTGCTGTTGCCACCCAAGGAGTCTTTCAGCAGCCAGGTGAGCACACTGTCTCTGTACGGCACGACCTCAGCTCTGCGCTTTTGCGAGTTGGGCATGCCAGTCATCCTGACAGCTCGCTGTCTCTTTGGATCTGCCAAAGCAGCAATGACTCGTCCAAGAGTGGTAAGTGACTGATTGATATTGCCTCCTTCTCGAAGCCGCTGACCAGTTGCTTCAGTGCGACCTGCTCTCTCTGATCCTGCCAGATCGACGAGCCTCATCCGCGCTACTCTCTCGATGGTACTATCAGTCGAGAGATCGTGCTGGATCTGCTTCAGTGTGAGAGTGAAGACTGCGTGTGATCGTGATGATGTGTCGTTCATCTTCGTGCTCGCCGTTGTCCGATTCATGTCTCCCATCTTCATCAGGCGCTCGATGTCCTCGTAGCTCTTTACAGGCTCATCTGTCAGGTTCTGCACGTACACGCCATCACTCTTACTTTCTCGAATCTTCAGATACGTGGGCGGGTTGGTGCGTGGTGTGAGCAGATCCTTGACGTGCTCGTTGTAGATCTCGAAGTAGGAGACATGCACATTGTAGGTTATACTGCCGTTCTGCTCGTCCTCGATCCTCTCAAACAGACCCCGACACGTGCGGGGAATGAGGCCAGGCTGGTCGAGTGTGCCCATCATGGTGTATGACTTTCCGCTACCCGTCTGGCCATACGCGAAGATGCAGGTGTGGTATCCATCGAAGTTGTGGTCCAGGAACTCCTCACCGAAAGACGCGTAGATGTCGCCCTGGTTGGCATAGTGTGGGTCGGCCTCTCTGTGTGACCAGAATGACTTGTCGAATGTGAATTTCCTCTCTTCGTACTGTCGACGCGTGCTTCGTAGCTCTTCGTCGCTAAGCTCGGGAGGTAGGAGAGTCGTTTCTTGTGTGTTCGGGTTCATGGAGATGATACATGGCGATCTCTTCTCAATCTCTGCGAACGGTGTCAGTATCGCTCATGGACATATGCTGCATCTTGTATCGTACCTCTCTTGATGAACTTCCGCACTCGAACGACGACTTTGACATTGCCTCCGTCGGCGTCGGGAGGCGTGAAGGGCCGCTCCATGTTTTCGATGGGTGTCCGACTCCTCAGACTCGGTGAGCTGGCAGTCGAGTGGTATGCTCGCGTTTCGGGCGAGATGTCGGGAGCGGTGCGTGTGCGGGAAAGCTGAGCCATGGCTGGCGATTCAAGCAGGTGCGAGTGGACGATTACGTCGGCGAAGGAGTCGCACAGTTCTTGCAGAGTGTCTTGCGATCGCTGGCGGAGCAAAGTATACATGTGATCTGCTGTTGCCAACACTGGTCATACCCATCGTTTACTAGCCCATCACACTTGCCCAGTCCTGCTCAGTGCGCTGATCACCGCTGGGGATGGTATCGCTGCCGGTTGGTGGATGGCTGCAGCGTGGAGCAGGGGCGACGCGGAAGTGCAACCGTTTGTTGGCAAACGCAAACACTCTCTCCACAGCAACGACGCCAGCAGCCGCTCTGCCCCACATCGGCTCTTCACATGCGGATGTCGGTCTGAAGGACTCCGACTATCGATAAAATAAAAGTTGAGTGAACTGAGTCTTTGCTCATTGAACCACACCTCCCGATTCCAATGCGCATATAGCATACGACGCACAATGCCGCCCAAGAAGCCAGCTACTGGCACCAACGACGCGCCCGCCAACACAGAAAATCCTGCGAACGATGCGACTCAGTCCACAGCTTCAACGCCAGCGGGCACGCCAAGCGGTACGCCAGCTCCAACACCCGGACGACCTTCAGGCTCCGCAGCACGACCATCACCTGCACCGCGTGGAAGGGGAGGGGCTGGCCCGAAACCAAAGTTCGTCGGGCGAAGATCTCAAACCGCACGTCAAGAATTAGAAGCAGCAGAAGCGAAGAAGAAGGAGGCAGAAGCAAAGGCCGCTGCGGAGGAAGCTAAGAAGAAAGCGAAAGAGGCGAGAAAGTATGGATACCGAGGGAATGATCGAGGGCGCGGTGCTGGGCGAGGCAGAGGGCGGGGTGGTCACATGGGCGATTCTTTCAGACAAAAGCAGCAGGACCCCGTCGCAAGCGGCCCGTTCAGTTCAGGACAATTCCACGCAGAGGCAAGATCTGGAGGCGGGCAGAGATGGGGTGGCGGTGGAGGAGGTGGAGGAGGTGCATCGGGAGCATTTGGAGGAGGGAGCTCATCTGGCGGCGGTAGGTCTGGTGGAGGTGGAGGAGGCGGTGGAGGAGGAGGCGGTGGAGGAGGAGGGTCTTCCGGTCGTGCGTATACCAGCGGTGGCATGGCAATCAAGTCCGAAGATGGAGATGTATCAATGGGTGGCATGCGACCGATCAAGGGCGAAGATGGAGGCTACATATCAAGCGACGAGGATGAGGAAGAACAATCAGGACCAAAGAGGAACATCGACCAGATGCAAGTCATTGACCTAACAGGGGACCAAACACCTCCCGAAGAAGATCCATATGCGCCTGTTCGATTGAGCCGAGTACCTCACAAAGACCGAACTGTAGGTCTCGCAGCAGCAGATTCGGCAGACTCCAGCGATGCGGCGGAAGCAGTATCAGAAAAGAAAAAGGGAAAGCAGAAGGCCCGGGACGTGGAGTTCACAGGATCCAGCCAACGACCTAAACGACCTACCGCATACAGTTCTTCGGACACAGAGCCCGAGCCCCAAATCAAAGAAGAGCCGACAGATGACGATCATCAAACAAGGCCTGTCACCCCGGAGCCAGGCATCGCACCCACAGCGACTATGATCGTTAGCCCCTCGCAAGATCTGCCCTCTTCACCTGAAGCCAGACGGAAAGCCAAAGCAAAGATAAAAGAGACCGCCGACGATGCCGACCTAGACTTTCACATCCCCGAACCACCCAAATTCCAAACACAAGCAGAAAAAGACGAATGGGAGCGACACTACAGCGACTTGCGCAAAATTCGAACCGAGCTTGGCCTGCAAGTACCCAAAGATGCTCCACCTCCTCGACCCGACGCAGAAGGCGACACGGCAATGACTCAAGAAACGCCCGCACTACAGTGGGCTCGGTTGCAAGAAGAAGAGCGGAAGAAATACGTCTACATGTTCCAATTCCCACCTATCCTACCTGACTTGAAACCCATCAACGTCAAACCCGATCCAGAAGCACCAGCGACCAACGGTGAAGGAGGTGATGCCATGGACGTGGACCAACCCGCCGAGCCCGAACCTGTTCAATCCGTCGGTATTGGTCAACCAAAACTCCCCTCGGGGCACGTTGGCAAGTTACGAGTCCACAAATCCGGCAAGACGACTCTCGACTGGGGTGGCACCAGCTTATCTCTGGGACTTGGAGCGGACGCAACGTTTTTACAAAATGTCCTCATCGCGAAGGTACCTGAGACGAAGCCAAAGGCTGGGGAGAAGGCACCGGAGGAGATGGAGGACGCGGTGGGAATGGGCATGGGACAAATTCGAGCGAAATTTGTGTTGACGCCGGATTGGGAAGAGATTTTGAAATGAGAGGGCTCTGAGGGGTGGTGAGGGAGACCACATACTCGCCTCACTGTATCTTTGTGCCGATGATATTAGCGAGGAGTCAAGGATGCGACTTGTCTGCTGAAGGCAAGTCGAGGTCCGTTGGGATGTATAAAATTTTGCGGTAGCCGGGATCACAACACAGACAGTGGTCCATGCAATCGCCTTCGCCTTTGCCTTCGTAGAGGCAATCCGCAGCCGGTGTCACCATTTACCTTCTCTTGAGTCTTGGCTGTGTAAATGAACAACACGCGAGGAATGAGATGCGGTGCTCGGCTTACCCGCGGACTTCATCGGATGTGTGAGAGTTGTATGAAGACCTTAGAAAGGTTGATGGTCTGATATTCAGCTCAGAGCGCTGGTGGCTTACCTCCTGCATTCCTCGTGCAACCAATCTCGCACATATCAACGAGGGAGGCCTCTCTTGGCGAGAAGTGCCATGCGAATTATGCAGCAGGTCGAGCCCAATTCGAACGGAGGGCTGAGCGCGTAGGCAGTGCTTATAAGTACGTGGTTCTCTGCGAACGTTTCGGTAGACCTTATGGATCAAGACGTTCTCGTTCGACCTTCCAAACTGCAATCACGAGATGACTGTTTCGATGCTGCTTGCCATGGTCGCCTTGGCAGTGAGTTGTGCCTGGTGTATCGACTGGCCAGATGGGGATACTGGTTGCTGGAACGCGGATTGCTCCGAAGTGTATGGCGATGGCTTCGCTAGCAAGCTCTGGTTGAATCGACAGGTCTCGGTATGTTGCCCCTAATGCCAGGTTCGCATGTCTTGCATGATGTTGATATTTGTTCAGAATCAGTGCTCGGAAAAAGACAGTGGGGAGTGCTCCGTTGAAGTTCTCGCAAGCCAGGAATTTGAACTCGGCTTTTCCGCCGAAGTGAGTGTGAAATGGGTCACACTTGGTGCTTCAGTGATCGATTCCATCACCGTCAGTGACGAGAAGAATTGCTCTTCCGACAAGTACTACGAAGAGTATCCCGAGAGAGAGGACAAGCCTCTGTGCATCTCACTCAGTGTCGATTACACGGAGGCAAGTCTCGTTGCCGTCGTGAGGTATCCGAGGTAGACACTAATAGTGCTGTACTAGTATTCCGTTCGAAAATGCACAGTCAAGCATGGTGTATGCCTGAACGTTGGTGACAAGACATATGGAGATATCATCCGGATCCAAGCTCCGAACAAGAAGCAGCTCGGAGATCTGTACCATTGTAGCAGCAAGTGCAAGTACAACGGCTACGAATACTGGACTCGCCCGAAGAAGGATACGGATGGCGCATGCGTGGTTCAGACACCAGGTAGCTCAGAGTGTGCTGCTGATTTCCTCTGACGGGTACTCATGAGAATTAAATCTGGCCGCCGTGAGCAATTTGGGTGCAACAGATCCGTAGTACTCCGGGATCATGATATATTCGTTCTTTTCGAAAATCAGTCTAGCCTATCAATCATCACATTCTCCCCAAAGTGGCAGTTCGTTCTTGGAATGGCATCTGCAGTTGATGACTACGGATCAGTCATAGAGCCGGCGACCGAGGACCGACTTCTCCGCGAGGTGCCGAAGCAGACATGGTGTGATTTTGAACAGGCTCAGCCACGAGGATTCACGTCTCCTCGCATTCGAATTTTACCAGTCGGAGTTCGATCCGGGAAGGGGGTCCAGAGCTCCGAGGAAGGCAGGCATTGCTTGTGATGATGTTTTGATCTCCAGGTCGGAAGATGATTTGTTGCCGCTGCAAGTTTTCGATCTCTGTCTTCCATGTAGAGGTGGCCTGTTAGAAACGACGTCGAGAAAGGAAGAAAGAAGCAAATATGGATAAGAATCAAGAGATTATGATGTCTTGTAGGTAGGAGCCAGGTGGCAGCGGGAGAAACGGGTGTACAGCAAGCGAGATTGAGTTCAGGAGCTGCCGGGCGGCTAGTGAGCATGCGAGATGCCGATGTAAGTATTGGTCGTCGCACATCCGGTGAGAGCGAAGACGAGTACATAGGCAGAAGCATTTCGCATTGCACCATAACAAGGCGAGGCCTTCTTTCACATGCTTTTGATAACAACAGGCCAAAGCTTCTCGTGGTGTTGAAGTGGTCCCACTTTTCGCGTGTTCTCCAGACTCGGGCCGGTGCTTCTTCTGATCCTTGGCAGGACCCTGAGAGATTGGCTGTTGGTTGGGGCGAGCGCCCTCTCGAACTCACTCTCACCCAGCACCATTTAGACTTTCTACCGACGCATCAAACATCGCGTGGAAGCGACCGACACAAAACCGCCCTGCTCGCATGTCCACCTACAATACCGGTACCTGACCTCCGCTCCACCACCACGAGGCTCCACGCCTCCACCACCGAACCACGCGACTCCTCTGCCCCTTTTTGGACCTGCATATACAACCCATTGAAGACGACATCATGGACTTTTCCGACTCCGCCACCCAGTATACCGCCGGCGTCTCTGTACTCGTCATCGTCGCCGCATTCCTCTTAGGCAAGCCTACGGGCTTCGTCAAATGGCTGCAAAAGAAGAACTACCAATATGAAGTCACATTCGCATTGTACATGCTCACACCCACCGAGAAGTTCATCTTCAGTACGTCCACCAAAACACCCCTATTCCCAACATCAATCCAATGGCCTTGGGGAACAGACTTATGGATTCAGTACTAACGCGATGCCTGACAGACTCCATCCTCTTCCTAACCCTCTCCATGTTCGCCCTCGCCAGCATCGTCTACCTCCCCGATCACATCCTCACCATGTCCCGCCGAACATACTACTACTTCGCCGGCGACAACGCAGCCCTCATGGCATCCTCACGAAACGCCTGCTCCACACTATACGGCTCCGCGACACGAGCAGGTGATGCGGTTCTCGAGGCAGCTACTGGCTGGGCACATACCGCGTACCAAGCCGCGATCGGCGGAGCAACCAGCAATGCTACAGCTGCAGTTGCGGTCGTTGAGAAAGTGCAAGAGGTCGCGACACAGGCTGCGGAGGGGGTTGCGCAGACGATTCCCGTGGTATAAGTTGAATTTCGGAGTATGAGTAACCATTTGGAGGCATTATCGGAAGCGAGGTGTTCTGGCGTTTAAGTACTGTGAGAGTGAGAAAGGGACATGGGACTGGGGCGAAGCACACCAAAAGCTAGGCGGCATTTACTTGATTTGAGAAGAGGAAGATGGAGAAGAAGGAGGAGAAGGCACAGGCGCGACGTCTGAGTGCCTGTATGTTGGATGAAGAAGCTCGGTAATACAGGAGCTACGACTTCGGTAATCAAATTCCCTAATTGTGTGAAAATAGGAAGCCAAAGGGCTTCAACTTGGAAGGCTACAGGATACCCAATACGCGTCGTTTCGCACAAAAACGACAAGCATTGATATTACCTATCAGGAACTAGTTCACCTCGCAAGAACATGACCTCACAAACAAGGACAAGAAACGAGGACATCGCACATTGGAAATTGGAGAGACATTCATTCAATAGAGCTGATAACAGTCTATCAGGCACCTAAACCACAAGCCCCTCAACATCCACCCCCGCATCCCTCGCCCTCCTCCTCCGAATCTCATAACTCAACACCGAATGATCAGCATACATCAACATCAACCTCCACCTCTTCATCTCATCCGGCAACCTTTCCGTCCCCTGAATCGGCCCCGTAGCAATCCCATGCAACGGCGCAAAAGGCCTCTGAACCGCTTCTTCCTGACTCGCAAAAGGCACCACCCTCTCAATACGCATCGTATACTTTGTGCTGCGTTCAGAAGAAGGATCCGGGATTTGAGATGGGTAGCGAACGGATTTGCGGATTTTGGATAGGGAGAGGATGAGTGCGCGGCCTTTTTGGGAGGCGAGGATTACGATGCCGAGGGTGGGGATGTATGCGTTCATGTTGAGACGCTCGTAGATGTTTAGCCATGCGAATTCGCTGGGGACGAGTTGGTGGAGGGCGTTGGTGAAGCCAATGGTTGGTGGGGCGAAAGGTGGTGCTCTCTCATGTTGAGGTTTCTTGTCGGAAGGTTGGAGGAGATAGACGTTCCTGACACTGGCGTGTAAAATGGGACACGGCAGATCTCCACAGACGAAACCATCATTGTCGAAAGCTCGAGGGTCGTTTCCGTGGATTCTTCGGCCGTCGTACAGAGCGCTGAAGGATGGTGAGTCTTCTGTGCCTTCGTCGTCGAGGTCAAGCTCGGCATGGTAGGTCGATTCTCCTGAGTCAGAGTCTACTTCTTCGGCGTACAGCAGGTCGTCGTCTTCGGTAGCTGTCGGGAGGAGCTCGCTGTCGTCTTCCTCGCCTTCAGCAAGCACTTCGGCTAGCACTTCTTCGTATTCGCGTTGTACATCTTCTGGGACAGGCTGGGGTGAGCTAGATGGAGCGGCTTCGGACTGTGAGGCGCTAGTAGGGCTGGTAACCGCTGAACGCCTACCGCTACTCTGTCTCTTCCGTTTCTTAGGTAGAGACAACTTGCTTGAGCAGTCGGGTACGTGCGATATGGTTGCGCCAATATCCCAGACCCCTCGGTTATTCTTGAGTCCAGGCAAGCTCTCACCTTCTTCCAGACCAAGCGCCGAATGCACAGTGTGTTCCGAGAAGAAGGATCTCCTGTCTAGAAACATAATTGCCCAACCGGAATTGAACCGGTCGTGTGAATTGAGATAGCTTGAAGCTCTTCCAAAACGGAAGGTTTGGGCTGCCTGCATGGTTTCCAGCGATATGGCGCGGCAGAAGCCGCCAATGTCTGTGGTGAGTAGCCATTGGCCTTCTGGATCGTCTCCTGTATTGCAGAATGAGATGTAGGGGATGTTGGACGTTCCGTTGATCACTGTCTCAGTGACATCCATAGTCCGGTCTGTCGAAGGCGGCTGGTTGTTGCCTTCAGCGTCTTCAGATTCTTCAGGTTGGGTCGCACTACTGTCGTCTTCTGTTGCAGTAGCATCTTTTTGATCTGCATCTACCAATCCGAACTTGAAAATGGTGATGTTGTGCGTGTTTGCACTCACAGCTATGATGCGAGCTTGTGAGTGAATGGCAAGTCCCCACGCGCTCATTCCTACATTGCTCTGAAAGATCGGCTTCACCTCATCGCCCACCTTACCGATGCTGCTGCCAGGCTCGGCTCGCCTCTCGATCGCTTGGACAATGTGTCGCACGAGAAAGGCATTCACATCACCGTCGTCTCGCACTGCAGCAACAACCTCTTCGTTGCCGAGATACTGTACGACCAAATAATTGATTGCGTGCGGGTGCCGCGGATCTAGATACCCTTGGAGGCCCGGTCTTGACGGCTGCGAGGGAACAATAAGAGCTGGCTGCGGCGGCAGTGCCTGCGTGGGAAACTGTGGCACGTAGACGTAGATCTTGTCGCTGTATGCGATGAAATAGAGATTGCGGACTTGGGAGAGACCAGTCTTCCCAATGGTCAGTCTTGCTCGAATGGTACAGCTTCCCGCAAGGTCGCACGTACCAGATTGCACCGCCATTGGGCAATCGGAGGCCAGTTCTCATAGTCGTTGCTGCGACTGCGCTTGCCAAAGCGGCCCTCGTACGTCTGTACACCAGTGGCGATGATGGATGCTTCCTCGAAGCTGCGCTTGGCCATGACGCTGCACGACGGTGGAGAGGGAAGATGGAGAAACTCGTGCAGAGTGCAGCAGCCGTCACAAGTAGGTCTCAGTTGGCGCCGAGCGCGGTATTGAGATGTGCTACAGCATGCGTGTGTGCATGTATGAGTCGTTTGGCAGTGGAGGGGCTTGTGGTTGTGGGTTGATGCTGCTATCCATGGTTGTCGGCAGAGGGGCATTCTTTCTTCCGCATGGCCAGTGCGGCGCCTTCAATCTCTCAGTCTCCTTTTCCAATTCCACTTCACGTTCTCGTCTTCCTGAAAGCGACACACAACGATCAAAACGGACGGCCGTCGCCCCCATTCAGGCACCTCGTCGACAGGGACCCCGGACCGGACATGCCACCGGTGTCGACCACGCGGCGCAGCCTCCTGGCAGAGTTCGGCGAAACAAAGACGCACAATAGCTGTCGTTCTGTCGAGATCAGCCCGCGCAGACGTCGTGTAACGCTCTGCTTCTGCTCCTGAATGGCCGACACCACGCCTAGCTGCTACGCCTGCAATAGTGGCCCGCAATGCGCTGCGAAGCGCACTCGTCACCGTCACACGACTCCCACGGTCGCATTGCCACGGCCGTCGACGGCGGATGCACTCTTAACAGCTCCCCAAGCAACGGCAGCAGCAGCAGCTTCAATCTAGAAGCAGGCCGAGTCGCTGGCTCGCTGCGGGACTTGCACGTCGCCGCCCGCCGCCCGCCTCGTCTACGGGCATGGAACTCAAGTGCCGGCGGAACTAACCTCTGCTCGAGCCAAGCGGCTCTCGAGTCTTCATCTCACGAGCCTGTTCGCATCGTTTGCCGCATCGCCGCCGGACCTCCATGCCGTCATCGTATCCATCTGCTCTTCGACACTGTGCGACACTCCGATGCACGCCCACCGCGTCTAGGTAAGAACACCTCTCCTGGTCACTTTCTTATGCACTTGCTTGCAGGCCCTACGCATTCATCCCGCACGCCAATCCACCCTTGGTATCCGCTTTCCTCCAATATAATTGTACGACTTTCCTGCTGTACAACCAACCATTTTTCACCTTTTTCATTGTTAAGCGAACCTCAGCTCCAGCACCACTGTGCCACTGTACAGCACCCACACTACGCTGACTCCGGCTTATACTGCGGCTATCGAAGAGACAGCCGACGTGTCAAGGATTGCATTAGCACTGGGTCACATCAGGCGATGACAGTGGTCGTCTACACGGCTTGACACTTCCCTCGATCCTGCTTCTTCGTATCCCAGCACATCTTTAGATCCTGCAAACCACCTAAACAGGACTATACACGTCTTCCGTGTCACACAGTTTATTGCGCATATAGCCGGCTCGCAACGGACTAGAGTTACTCCCCATGATTGCGCAGGAATCGGAGCCTCGATATTACTCCCCGGTGTGGACGTCAGACACAGACTTAAAGGACGCCTACGGATCGCTTTCAACTCTTGCCTGCTCTTCTCTACCATGAAGGACACCACTCGCGCTTCTGAAACTGAAAGCAAGACATCAGCAGTCCGGAATTGGCTCGTTGATCTACCATCTCCATACCTAGGGAGCACAGCATCGACAGTACCTCGACCATCTGCCTACAACACAAATACCAGCCAACCTTGCACAATGGCCCGTTCCTCAGAGAAAAGCTTGGCCACTCTATCCAGCTCAGGGACGATTGTGTTCTTCACACCTGCCATTACACCAGCCGGGACGGGTAAGGCGACCAATAAAACGGCACAGAACATCGATCCGTTCGAGATTCTCGGCCGTGCATTGAGCCGCCATCACAAACGTATTCGACACGTGCCTTATGTGCCGAAGGTCGGTTTCACCGAGACACACGATGCCTTTATCAGTCAGGCGGACGCGGTCGTGATCGTCATTTGCGAGCCCCAGAGCTCCAAGCACGAATCACTCGGCAGTCAAATCGAATTCGCTGAGAGTGCGAATGACGCCTTGAAGGAGAGCATGGGCGGACGAATAAAGTACCCTGTGGTGTTGATCCAGTGCGGGAACTCTGATGGCAACTTCTGGCCGGACAACTCCGCCTTCGAGACTGTGCTCAAATGCAAGTCATACGATCTCGACACCGCACATCTAGTTGCTCGCAAGCTATTTGAAAGCAAGTAATAGGCCACCAGTCATCGACAATGGACTGGTATCCATCGTTCATCTATCATCAAACATCTACTATGCTTGATCGGCGTTAAGGCGGCTATGAGCACAACGCTCGGACGACCACGAGCTTCAGGAACTTTAGCAAGCGAGCGAGCGTGCTTCTGTACTTGGATCCCTGGACATATAATATTCGACTGTATCTTCATAGGAGGACGACTGCTTGGTTTTGCGGTGGAATGAGTGTTTAGGAGATACCCATGGGTTGCTCATTGGCGCCTAGCACGGCACATTCGTTGGAGAGAGTCCTTCTTTGGTGCTTTCGGTACATAGGTGTATGTAGAACGCCGCCATACATACTTACTGTTCTTGAAGCTGCAGATCTTGACGAACGTCACTGCTGCTGTGATGCCAATCGAAAGTAGCACGTGCTTGTGAACTCTGAATAACAACCAGTGAGGTCCAAGCTCCATTTTGCCTCAGGCCGAGGATCGGTGCTAGACCACTTTCGAGCTGCAGGGGATTGCATCTCCGTCGAAAAAGTTCCCATCGCTTGCGTCTCTCGATTCTGCTCCTGCGTAACTGCAAAAACTTGCTGGACTATTTCTGTCGCACCTGGACCTATTTCTACTCGACATTCTCCAGCAAGTCGCGGTTTCGTAATATCAACATGTCGCCCTCAATTCCCGCGCCCAAGAGCGGCGCCGGCCAGGTCGAGAGAGAGTCAGGCACTGCAAGAGTCCTCGGAGCAGGTAAATAATAATTTTGTACTGACTATGATGGATATCATGTCTAATTGATGACCAAAGGCTCCGCTGGTATCGCCGAACTCATCGTCTTCCACCCCGTCGACACGATCGCAAAGCGTCTCATGTCCAACCAGTCCAAAATCGCCGGAGCCAGCCAACTCAACGAAGTCATCTTCCGCAAGCACGCCGCCGAGCCATTCGTCCGACGATTCTTCACACTCTTCCCCGGTCTCGGATACGCCGCCGCATACAAAGTCCTGCAAAGAGTGTACAAATACGGTGGTCAGCCTTTCGTGCGCGACTACCTAGCCCAGCACCACGGAGACTCCTTCGACCGCGCATTCGGAAAAGGCAACGGCAAGGCGATCATGCACGCGACCGCAGGCTCGCTGATCGGAATCGGAGAGATTGTGCTCCTCCCACTGGACGTGCTCAAGATCAAGAGACAGACAAACCCAGAAGCATTCCGCGGCCGCGGTGTCCTAAAAATCGTTGCAGACGAAGGTTTCAGCTTATACCGAGGATGGGGATGGACAGCCGCACGAAACGCCCCCGGATCATTCGCTCTCTTCGGCGGTTCCGCCGCTGCGAAGCAATACCTCTTCAAACTGGACAACTACAACTCGGCCACATGGTTCCAGAATTTCGTCGCTTCGATCGCGGGTTCAAGCGCTTCGCTCATCGTCTCCGCGCCGCTGGATGTCGTCAAGACTCGTATACAAAATCAGAATTTCGAGGTGAAGCAGTCTGGTGTCAAGATTATCGCGGATATGGCACGCAAGGAGGGACCTACTGCTTTCTTCAAGGGATTGGTGCCGAAGCTGCTCATGACGGGACCTAAGCTTACTTTCTCTTTCTGGCTTGCGCAAACTTTGATTCCGGCCTTCAACAAGCTCGTGTAAAGCACGAGTATCGCGAGGCGTTGGGCGCAAAGAGAAAGGATTGCGGATTAGTGTAAAAGTGAGCGCGAGGCGTTGTGCTGGACAAGACAGGTCGTGTTTCCACAGCGAGGCCACGGGCCATGGAATTGGTATGCGTGTGCGATGCATGTACATAGGATGTCGAGGAAAGATGTTCAGCAAGAGGAGACTCGATGCCTAAGCACTCTGTGGATGATGGGTCTCTGCCCACGATGGTCGGGCAAGGGAACTTCGAGTATAATGGCTGTGCCGATATTTCACTCGACTGATTTCGAGCGATCTGGCTTTGCCCTCAGGATGAATGCTCACTTTGTGATACCAAACACCTCTCACCTCAACCATATAGAAAGCTAGATCGTGGAAGCAGGACTCGGACGTTGAGAACTTCTTAGGTTGGCTATCCGCTACTGACTTACTCCCACTCGTCGTTTATCAATGCGCCCTTCACTTTCCCCTACCCTTTCCCCTTTTATTATACCACCTTCCCTTTCCACGAGAGCCTCGTCCCCGTAATGAGCCTCGTCCATCCGATGGACCTTGGCCTTCTGATGGGCCTTGTCCCTCCAATGCATCCTGCTTTCTCTTCCCCCTTCCCGTTCCGCTTCTATTATACCACCTTCCCTTTCCACGAGAGCCTCGTCCCCGTAATGAGCCGCCTCGTCCATCCGATGGACCCTGGCCTTCTGATGGACCTTGTCCTTCCAACGCATCCTGTGTCCCCTTCCCCTTTCCCTCGTACGGCACTGGCTCTGGCAGTTGCTCTCCACTTGGCCCCTCTCCCTGCAATGGATCCGATGCCACAAATGGTTCTTGTGTAGCAACTGGTTCTGGTCTCACGATAGAAGTCTCATCAACAGGTGGCGGTTCTCTCAGGATCCACACCTCAAACTTGATGTTCCAATTCTTGTCTTTTCTCATAACAGGCAATACCTCCTTTTGAAAATAAAGCGCCATTTCGTCGGAATACTCTGTTATGCTGAGTAGGACTTCGTCCTCCTTCATGACGCTCAGAGTTATATGTCCTTCCTTCAGAGTGAGGATCTCTTTTGTTCTCGGGATGTCGCCGACTTGTCGGTGTGCCTTCTTCACTGACCAGATCAAGTTTTTGAGGGTGAGGTCTTCGAGTCGCAAATAGACGCTTCGGGTTATGGGACCTCTGGTAGGGCCATAGTCAGGTGTGTACTTCGTCCAGATTTCCATGGGATAGGGATAGCGCGTGATTTGGCCGTTGGTGTATTCGGGATCTTGACACGGTGCTTTGAGACTCGCTGGGAAACGTCTATGGGAGGTTTAGTTTCGTAACACAGTAGAGAAGTGAAGAGCGAGCGTACTTTAGAGGAGTCGGTCGCCTATAGCCCGGTGGCTGTATCGCGTAAGTCCTGCCGTCACCCAACGTCCAGAGAATCTTCTCTATGGGCTCCTCACGCTTGAACTCTTTCGCTATTGGCAGGTCCGCTTGAATTGACTCTGTGCTGGGATATCGCTTGAGACTGATTTTCGTAGAATCGGGAGCTGCCCACTGATTGTTGCCGTCTTGGTCTATTTGCATTGAATCATGGTGCTGCGACCGAATTGGAGGTAGTTTGGGTGCTTCGTCTTTCTAATCGGAGTGCTGCCCAAAATGCGTGCCGTCCAAGTCTGCCGGCCCGGAAGACGCGTCTGGTAGTTCTTCGTCCGGTAACTCTGCACCTGACGGCTCTGCGGTGTTCTGATCGCTGTTATCTCCATCTTTGCGGCTGAGGCGGTCGATGGACTTCTGGGACATTTTCCCCATGTAATCTTTAAGCTTGCCCATGTTGATGATGATGAGAATGCCGTGTGAAGTGAAAACATGAGGAGAGATGGTACAAACGCGCTCTCAAGAACAAGCTGAATGGTGAAGCTAGAAGGTTGGAATGCAGCGAGGAAGGAGGAGCCATCTGAGTAGAGCCCTTTCACCCATGCAGCTTACCTATCTCATGTGAAGTCAAAGGTTGAGAAGGCGCAGTACGCAGTCTCGGCAGCTTCGGCAGCGCAGCATACTATTAGGAAGAATTCCAATGCGATCTCAGTAGGCGATGGAAGGTCATGCTCTCTCCAGGAGATCCAAAGAGCCGAGATGTGTTTGCATGTACAACTGATGTCGAAGTCAAAGTCCACGCGAACGTACCTCGGAAGGAGGATGTCAAAAAAGCGGATCGGCGCGAGCGGAAGGCGCTGTCAAAGATCCACCACTGCCGGAAGCTTCCAACAGCGGATCATCGTCCTTTGCTCCCCGCCTGGTTGAAAGACAGTTCACAAGCATCCCGATACCATGGACCTTCTGAAATAGCCAAGATGCCCGAAATCAGTCTATCAGGAGACATCGAGTCGCTTCCATTGCACATTGGCCGTATTCTAGTGCTGGCTAGCGGGAGTACGCGCAAGTGCCAGTCCGCTGAAGTTACACACCTTGACTCGATGCTGCGGCAAGGACTCACCCTGGAATGGTATTCGAAAAGACATACCGGCCTTACTTACACTTCACGCTACGTCTCGACCATGGGCTTGGAGACAGCGAACATGATGACTGCGCCCGGAAACTGGAACACAGATGCAGTGGCCGTTTTGGGACGTCGCCCTTCCACGCCTTGTCCTGAGAGGTAGTGATACTAAAAGCACTTGTTCTTCTGCAAGTTGGCTCCAGCATTCGGCCCCTCAGATTTCTGCCGGTCCCCGCCTACAGACGCAAACAGACCGGTGTGATGCGGGCGTATCTGAGAGATTGACCAGAGGCTCCTCTAACATCGCCCCTCTCCATCGCTCTCCACTCTCTGCCATCCACCTGAACCAATGGTGAGGCATGCAAGCGAACAAAGCTATCATCACGTTGACGTCCCAGCACGAGCGCTGTCACATGTCCATCGATTATTACTTACCTACTCCGCTCAGGTCATGAGATAATCCGCTGAGGAATGCCGAACTACCCGTCCTGGAATAGCTCCGAACTTTCGGGCGATGGTCCAGCAGAGCAATGGACGAACGTGTCGCTCGATCGCAGGGCGTCTGCCGTAGCATCCGCTGTCATTCGAGAGCCAGCTTTGTCAAGCATCTGGCACTGTCTGGTTGCGTGGCCGGTTAATGATATTGCACCTCGCCTTTGTCATGTGCTTACAGCAGCATGTAATGTTGAACCTGAGCCTGACATATATCATGAGAGGAATGGGCCTCGATCAGTCCCGGCCAGATAGACTCATTTCGTAAAGGCTGCTCATTGACTGGAATCAGCAATGGCGAACTCTTACAACATCACTGCCAAAGAGACCTGGCCAAAAAGGTATTCTCATCTGAACGGAATTCCAGATGAGATCCTCGATCGCTTTGCCGTTTCCGAACTTTGTCGCGCTTGGCCAGTCTATCGCGACGCTTCCGAATGGCAGAACTATCGAGATGCCTGGGCGGAGAAGGGATCATACCTGTGGACCAGTAGGTGTTGCTCCATTGACAGTAGTGATCGACGCTGACCTTTGGTTTAGCCTGGGGCGGAGGCGTTGATATCGACGACTTCATCGAGATCTCCAGGAAAGGTCGAGATGCTGGTGATTTCATCATGCACCGCGAGAACGGCACCCTTGCTGAGGTGAATCCCGCAACTCAGAGGGCGGTGGGAAAGATGAAGGCCACGATCACTCAGCGCTTCCAGTTCCCAGAAGCCGCGATGGATGTTGAATGCGACTGTCGATTCATCATGTTTTGTAAGAAGATTCCGAGCAAGGCATCCGGAGTAATGGAGTGGAAGATCCAGTATGTGAAGCTCTTCTACGAGAAAGATAAGGCGTTGGCAGTCGACGGCCAGCCACTCCCTAAGTTCGACAAGGCTGAATTGGCGAAGTACCCGGAAGGCTACCAATACTTGGGAGTGGCTCAGGGTCGTCTTGGTCATAACATGTTGTTCGACTTGCCGAATATGCAGAATGAGGGCTTCTACGAGCTCTATGGTGCTATGGGTGCTTGGCTGGAGGGCAAAGATGAGGACGTGAAGAAGATGCTGGGCGTGCCAGGTGCTTAACTTGGAGACCGAGAGTAAACCGGACGGATTAGTACTATCATTGATAAATGAATGTCTTGTTGTCACGAAGGAGCCTGTCTCGCGTAATTCTCATGTAATGACGGGAGCAGACTTGAAGTTCACTTGCGATCCTTCGAATGGCTCGGATGATCGGGCCGGATCGGAAGTGTATGTGAGTGGATCGCTAGGACCCTGTCATGAGATCTTGCTTTGTGAAACACAGTCACGACAACTTTCATGTGAACATCAACCCATCGCATACGGAGCTCAGTTACCAGAATGGCAGCTCCACGGCTGCCATTTCTCTGGCCGATGCTGGCGAAAGGGTTTGAGGCATCAAGCCCTTCCGTGCGTTCGGCCAGAGCAACAGCGCGCATGAAGGCGTTCCACACCTCATCGCACCGAAGGAGGCCAGACATTATTCCTCAACAACAAAGATATGGCACCGCAAACCAGCCGCCGCCTCATCTTGGTGCGGGTGATAAAGCCACTGGGCAGCAAGAGAAGAGGGAAGGAGAGCAGGACGAGCAACAAGAGAAAGCAGAACAGAAGAGGGCATTGCCAAAGATAGGCGAGAAGCTACAAAACGCTGGAGAGGCCGAGATACAGGCCGAGAAAGAGCAAGCGCTGAAGCAAGCAAATAAGAAGGCTAAGAAGACTGCTCCGACTACGATTGATGGCAACTCGGCAGCTGCCATGAAGACAGATCCCATGCTGGACGCTGAGGACTCTCGACCTCCAGACAAGGCGCCAGGGTCTCCAGACACTCCACCCGATAAGCCTCTCGAATCACTACTCAATACTGTGCCAGATCCGAGCGAGCATTCAGAAGAGCAGAAGTCGCAAGGGAAGGCCATACCCGAGGACGAGCATCCGGATAGAACCTTTGATGAGCACACCCCTCCAGTGAAAGCGCCTCATATCACAACTCCTCGCCACGTGCACCACTTTGACACATACGGCTTGGTCCGGCGATTGGTAGACGATGGCTGGTCTGAGCCTCATGCTATCACCATCATGAAGGCTACGCGACTGATGATGGCGGATAATATGGACTTGGCGAGGGAAGCGCTCGTCAGCAAATCACAAGTCGAGAATGAGACATACCTCTTTCGCGCAGCATGTGCCGAGCTCAAAACAGAAGTCACGACACGTCGAAAGGCCGAGCAAGAGAAGATGCGGACCGAGCGCAATCAACTCCAGCACGAAGTGGAAATTCTATCTCAGAAACTCGGCCAAGAAAGCGCCGCAATGAAAGACGAGCTGAAGGGCATGTTCGACGATCGAAAAATGGCAGTCCGAAATGATGAGCGATCGATGGAGTCCAAGATTCAGCGACTCAATTATCAAATCACAGTCGACCTCCAAGCCGACGCCAAATCCGAAGTCGAAGGGCTACGATGGGTCATGACGCGCAGGGTCATAATAGCATTGGGCGTTGTCGTCATGATGGTCCTTGGGTCGCTCAGGCTCTATAGTAACGCTTTGCATGAACAAGAGTTGAATGCGAAACGGCAGGCTAACATGAGATCAGGCAGCACGCAGACGGACAATGGCAACGGTCGCGGCGGCTCCCAGAATGGAGGAGATATGGGCGGAGGGTCGCGCGATGATGCCTCTCCTGTTGGAGGGGAGATGTTGGTTGATTCTTTGCCGACTGGATAAAGACTTTCAAAGATTGAAGGCATCCTGGATAGCATTCTTGCTGCGTTTTGTATAGATCATAGATCACGATACCCCAAGAAGAATCAAAGAAAGCATCATGATTTGCAGTATCAAAGTTGCACTCCTGTATCACACACTATCTTTTTCCTTTTACATCGGCCTCGCCTCAAACTGTCGATCCGCATAGTACTTGTACACCTTCGCCGTCTTGACACGCAAATGCTTTCCTTTCCAAATGAAGAATGCCGAAAACGAAAGGATGAAAGTTCCAATCGCCCCGATCGTATTGAACACATTCGCCATTCCAACACCATCAATCCAAGCCGGGATAGCAAAGACGAAGATCGTGCTGAACGTATTTCGCAGGAATGTTAGCGCCGTCAGGGCGTCTCCGATAATCTCTGTGAGAACGAAGTCAGCAATCGCGTTCTAAGGTATTCGCTTGGTCACGAGGAGCCACTCACCGTTATAAGCATCCAACATATACGTCAACGCAATCGACTGCAACGGCCCATTTCCAAAATTACACAATCCAAACGCCAATGCTACCTGCACCCAACTCCATCCATTATTCAAACTATATCCGAACCACCAAGCCCCCGCGAGTTGGAACGGTATGAAGGGGATGAAAACCCAAAATCGATACTCTGGCTCATAAATACCGTTATTCCTCTTCGCCAACTTGATAGCGATGAAATCGCTCACAGGACCGCAGATGACTGTTCCCAGGGTATTCCCAATGAAAGGAGCGAGGGACATGAGTCCGATTTGGGAGGCGTTGAAATTGTAAGGGGGGTCGAGCATGTATGTTGACAAGGTGGTTGTCATGACGGTCTGCCAGGCCAGGAGGATAGCGTAGACGAGAGAGCAGAATGCGACTCCGGGGACTGTGACGAGGATGCAGAAGGGTTGCCAGGAGTGGCGGAGGAAAGTGGACCAGCTGCCTGGGGAGGTTGTGGTGAGGGCGAGTTTCTGCCAGTAGGTTTTTCGAGGGATGTTGGGGTTTATGTGGATGACGCTGAGGCGGCGGGCGTCTGGTTGAGAGCCGGATTCGGAGTCTGCGTCGACGGTTGGGGGTTTGGCTTCCTTTTCGTTGCCATAGTCGCCGTGGATGTGGCCGGAGGGGTCTGGGATGTTGTGGATTGCGGTCACGCTTCCTTGACGGCCTTCGAGCGTTTCGACGTGGGTGAACTTGGTTTCTTCAAAGCCGAAGAAGAACATCACCATCTGGAGGCCGAAGAAGATAGAACACCACCACCTAAAGGGCGAAAGATCAGCGTGTGTCTCAGACATTGAATGCATTCCGGCCTGTGGTTTCTTACCAGACCCAGCGCCAGCCCATGTCGACTGTGATGAAGCCAGCAGCAACAACAGCCAGATTGGACCCAACGTTTTGTACCCAGATGTATATGGAATTCATGAGACCGCGCTGGTGGACGAAATATACGTCGGCGATGGTCATCTGGATGAGGACCTCTGCTAGCGCTCCTAGCCAGCATTGAAGAGCGTTCACTCCCCACCAGTCCGCCGCCGTCTTGGTGTTGGCTGCCCAGATTGAGATACCAAACTGCGCTACGCTGCTGAAGCAGTAGACTGATCGCGAGCCGAACTTCAGGGCGAAGGGAATGAGCATCGGGGCGCCTAGGGCCAATGTTGCGCATCTGTTTTATCAGTCAATATGGATACAAAGGACGAGGCAGCTTTATTCGATACCCAATAGCGTATGTGTTTGTAAGAGTCTCTGAACTGAACCCGAGCTCATCTCCCATCGGTCCCCAGGTTGGCGATGTTGCGTTGACGAAGGCGAAGACCATCATGGCGTAGAACGATGCGAGGAAGTAGTTAAGGATCTTTTGGTATTTCGGCCAGTTCTATTCTTGTATTAGTCGTGAATTTCCCTTCCAATGCACCATAAGCCGTCATACCAGTGGATCGTTTGGGTTGTCCGTTGGTCTTGGTTGCAGTACAATCTCCGCATCTTTCTTGTCGGTTCCAAGCAGCTGTGCGAGCTTGACCGTCCCTGGCGGCCAGTCCGGGTCGCAAAAGCCATCGTAGTCGGCCATGGTGGTAAGAAATACTGAAGAAACGCTGTAGATGCAAGGAGAGAGACAGCCTCTGACGCCTACCTATGTAGTCTCTGCAGATATACAAGTACCTATCTAGATGGCAATTCTCACAAATCGCAGGATGGAAGGTCCAAGAGCGCTGCGGCAAGTTGCAGAGATCTGCGGCGAACTGATAGGGAAGTCTAGAAGGCCAGGACCAATCCTCTCCGTCTGCCACACATTGAAGCTCCAATGGTAGCGCTGTTCCTTCTAGATAAGGTCGGATGGGATTGCCGAGAAAGCATTCTCGCGTCAGAGGAAGCTGCTGTAGCAGCGCAGGTTTTGCTTTTGTGGTCGATTGCCCCGAGAAGCGCGTGGAGTCTCCGTCTATGACCAAGGTCTCATTGCATCTTGCCCACGAGAGGGCAAGGATCCTGACAAAGGAAGGCAAGTCACTCGGTACTGATAAAGCGCGGCCGCTGACCTCGGATGCGGCCGCCAAGAAGGTGGATTCTCAGGTCAGGTCAGGAGATTCGGCCCGTTCTTTCTTTCGTGAGCACGAACATCTCGTCGGCGATGGTGTCTCTTCTGTTTCTTTTGTTGTTCCAACTAGTGGTGTTCAAGAAATCGCAACACCTCCAAATGTATCCCTAGGTAGTATCAGATCTGCTGCCAGCCAAGCATTGGTAAGAAAGACTATTTCCACGCCGCCGGACGGAAGAGAGGTGCCTGCATGCCTTCACGCCGCGAGGCTAAACAAACGGAGATGTTCTACCGCCAATGCATCCGTTGCTTTGCTGAGAAGGTGGTGGTGTTGATGAAGCGCACAAGAAGAGGGAGATGGAGAACTAAAAAGGAATAAAGAAGGTGAAAGGTGAGAGTCGCGATGGATGGACTAGACTCCGAACGCCGACCAACTCCGCAGAACCGCCCATACTCACTCACTCATCGACCAACCACAGCTTTACTCGCGACTACTTCGACACGCCCTGCAACATCGTTGGATTCTTGAAGTGAGACCATACAATCGACCAGAGTGCAGGAACTACCGACGAGATCCTCCCCGATCTCCTGGGCTCGTACAAGGCAACGGCAGCAAGGATTGGCCGCCTACTCAACATAACCATATTCGAAGCCCCGCTTGTTCCTCGCGATCTTTTTGAATGCGAATGCGGCTCTTCTACTATTTCTCGAGGCCTCAGTGATGACAGGACGGAAGCCGGCCAAGTATTGCGAGATTCAAGTCAGCAGAAAGCCCACGGTGGCAGGTATGTATTGACCCGTCTACATCGGCGCCTTTCATTCACTCTCTTTGATGTCTCTTCGTCACCGTTATGCAGCGTCCTGGCAGCATAAAGAAATCTTCTCTACCGATGCTGCGGACAAGAATGCTTGGTTCGAGGACTCACCCCAGCCTCGAAAGCAGCGGATGTCTAAACTTTTTCGCCTGCAGCTAGATGCCCTGGTAATGTTGGCGATGCGGCCTTTGCTGGTAACGAGAAAGAATCCATTCGAGGTCATGTGAGAAACTCACAGGACGCCCATAGCAGCTTTCCCGCGCCCTTCTTACCACCAACCCCCTTTGTAATACCTCTCTCGGAAAGTTCCAGATCGATAGGCCAGACATGTCGGAGGAATCCGAGCCGGCTTTTGATGGGATGTCGCCTATGGATCGCTGTGATATTGACAGACTCGTAGGTTGTGAGCCTACCTTCTCAACCCTCTCATTCGAATTTTATGCCCTCCCAGGAACTGTCTGGCTCTTGACTGTCTGAGTTTATACTCTCCGAGAAACTGTCTGACTCTTGGCTGTCTGTCCCCACTGTCAATCCCAGCGCAAACAACACACGGATTTCACGATGCCCAACCACAGCGATCCAATTATCATCGTAGGAGCCGGTATATTCGGCCTCTCAACCTCACTCCATCTCGCTCTCCGCGGCTACACCAACATAACAGTGTTCGACAAACATCCCTACGACCAGTCCCGATACTCCTACTTCGCTGGCGCCGATGCAGCTTCCGCCGACCTAAACAAAATCATCCGCTCAGCGTACGGAGGGGTCTCAATCTATCAGGACCTTACACTCGAAGCGATTGAGGCATGGAAAGAATGGAATGCCGAACTGGCTGTGGGAAAGGATCTCCCTCCTGGATTGTCCAAAGAGGATAGGGTGTTTCTTCCGAATGGAAATCTTATTTTGACTGACAAGGATGAGTTATCGCCTTTCGATCGGGCGAGTGTGGAGACTATGGAAGCTGCTGGGCATCATCATTCTCAACTGCTGATGCATGATGCGGAGCATCGAAGAATTGCTCAGAGTAAGGGATTTGGATTTGCGATTGATCCTTTCCAACGCGAAGCGAAAGGGAAACCGAGCAAGCCAGCAATTCTTGACACGACGGGTGGGACGGCGGTCGCAGATAAGGCGTGTTGGTTCGCGATGTGGAAAGCGAGGAAGCTGGGTGTAAGGTTCGTCCTGGGCCCAGAGGAGGGACGGCTGAAATCGCTCTTGTTCGCACAATCATCAACGGATACCAAGAGAGTCTCCGGAATCATCACCCAAGACGGAACCCATCACAAAGCTGCCACAACAATCCTCGCCTGTGGAGGCTGGACACCCTCCCTCCTCCCCTCACTAGACAACCTCTGCGAAACGACAGCCGGATCCGTCGCTTTTCTTAAAATCCCCAAGACCTCTCCCCTCTGGAATCGCCTAAGCCCAGCTAACTTTCCAACCTGGCTATGGAACATGCGCGACGGCGCCGAAGGAGGAATGTACGGGCTCGCGCGCGACGAGAACGGATGGTTGAAAATCGGGTATCGAGGAACAAAGTACACGAACCCTGTGGCGTGTGCCTTTGACGGGAAGGAGAGGAGTGTGCCTGTTACCAGATGGTCAGCAGCTACTGAGGATGGAGAGAAGATGACGGATATTCCAGAGCATGCTATGCGGGTCATTCAAAGGTTTTTGGATGAGTATTTACCGGAGTTGAAGAAGGAGGGAATTGAGATCGAGACGACGAGGATGTGCTGGTACACGGACAGTTTTGATAATCATTTACTGATTGATCATGTGCCTGATATGGAGGGACTCATGGTCGCGACGGCGGGCTCTGGGCATGCTTTCAAGTATTTGCCAATCATTGGAAAGTACGTGGTGGATGTGATGGAAGGTGTTGGAATGGAGAGGGAGTCTTTGCAGGCCTGGCGCTGGAGGAAGCTGGGGAATGGAGAAAACCCGATGAATGTCTTGATGGAAGGCAGCGCTGGATCTAGGGCTTTGCAAAATGTGCCGCTGGTGTCAGACAGTCCTCCAAGGGCGGTGCCGTCCAAAGCAAGGCTGTGATCCCACCTGTCGTTTGGAAGGGAGAACGACGAATTGGTGTGGTCCGATCTCTGACCGGTCGATGACCGCGTAACGACTTTGCCGCAAAGACGAATCTTCCTGGAGGAATTCGTGAAACAGGCTCCAGGATTGCTTGTCCTCCTACATCGAACGGGCAAGTTTTGAGCAGCCTTGTCGGGGATCGTAGGAGCCTGAAAGTTTCGGCGTGCGTCAAAGGAGCTGACGACGCCTATACGAAGGAAACCCAATGGCTTCAATGGGTTACCAAGCACACGACAGCAGTAGTCCCTGGATATGCTAGTAATGACTCGCATTGATTTTTGCACTTCATGGTCGCCAAGAATAGCTGTGGTACCACGCGACAGGCGGTGTTGCACCTGTAGTTCAAGTCAGTGATACACGTAAGATGCTGATGGGACTCGTGAGTCGGGCTGCATTCTGGTCGCAGCTTCCTCGCCGGATGGACAGCACAAAGGGAGCACGATCTCGTGGAAGCTTGCGCGCGACACTGCTGCATGAAGCAAGAGGCACACGACATGGTCAGGATATGAAGCATTTCATCTGCAGAATCTGTATGGTGGCTCTTTACCACCGGGTAGTAAAGTCCACGTCTTCGGCAGGATTGACCCTATGCCTGGTATTCCGTATACGCGGATATGCTGCTCCCACGAGGTGACGAGGTTGAATTTGTGGTAAGCTACTTCGTAACCCATGACGGCGTCATCTCCAATCGATTTGAATGGTGCCCTGAACGGCAGCCTCGATGGCGCATCTTCTGTCCCGCCATCTGCTGCTGGTGAGTGTTCGAGCGGACCGGGATGGGTACGATTGTATCATCGTTTAGGTTAAGCAGTAGACCCAAGCCTCTGCAACCATGCCAAGACAGGCATCGGAGAGGAACGTGAAAGGGCCCAAGCGCAGCTTGAAATGTGGAGCTGACGTGCAGCGCCGTGTAGACAGCCAATCAGGTGGTGACAGAGAACACGCCTCTGATCCGCCTCCGCCTTCTGGACATCTGCTCTGATCTGGTGTGAAGCATGTGCGTTGTTGTAGAGATCAGCTGCGCTGGTCGCAGCGGTGTGTTGAGAGACGTAACGGACGGTTGGTTTTCGGGTCCCATCAATAAGAATCAGTGTGTGCCCGCGTGAGCGGGAATTTTCATCATCTTCGTGACCGTCGACACCGTCCCCCTTCTTCATCGGTTGCAGCGTGCAGCAGATTTGGCAGGCGAGGTCGAAGGTGGCTGTCAAAGAGCACCTCTAGCGCGGCTACCAACGACGGCCTGTTCTGGCCAGCGCTCTCGTCGGAGAGACTGTGTACAGATCGCCCTGTATTACCGTACAGCACCCAGCCGCGACATCGCGTGCTCATCAAGCATCTGTCCCCCACCAACATCATATCTGCAGGCGGTGTTCGGAGTTCTTGAAGAGTCGGATATTGTTTGAGATTCAGTTGGGTTTTGAAGAGCAACATCGATTTGGCTGATCGGAAGCAATGGCTGCTGACAAAGCATCAACGCTCCATTCGTCCTTTCCGTTGGATGACCGTCGGGCAAGCCATTCGTCTACTTCCACCCTTCACAACAACTCCGATCTTTATCGAGACTCCTTCGACGACGATGGAGACGAACCTGGGTACTTCAATCAGAGCAGGGGGCGGAAGACCTTCTTGGGGTGGATTCTTGGCATGACCATCCGCAGGCGGCGGAAGTCTGTCGATGACTTCACCCGAGACGGCATCCTGAAGAGACACGCGTCGCCGCGGGAGGTGCGAAGAGGGCGGAGATCATACGTTGCCGGTCTGTGCAAGCGTGCGATATTGATTGTCCCGATTGCTGCATTGATGTTCTTGTGAGTTGAGATCACTACTCGCCTCTGAATTCATTTCCTAACATGGCCCTTATTAGTGGCGTTCTGCATATCCTCCAAGTACTAATAGGTAGAGCTTGGTTGTTTTGGGATCAAGACGCGTTCGATGAGTTCCTTCCGGACTGGGGACGACCTGGTCACGCGGGCGAAGGTCTGGTCGAATATCCCACAGACGCGACTCGGGACGTAATACCGATCCGATGCCATTCCCACAACGACTACTGGCGAAGAGTGCCTCTCTATGATGCCATCCATTGGGGTTGCACCGGCGTCGAAGCAGACGTCTGGCTGTTCGACGAGGAGCTTTACGTTGGCCATAACACTGCCTCTCTCACCCGGAACCGAACGTTCACCAAGATGTACGTGGATCCTCTAGTCGAGCTGCTGGACAGCATGAACCCGAACACCACATTTACGAATACCACCTCACACGGAATATTCGATACCGACCCAAATCAGACCCTAGTCCTCCTGATCGACTTCAAAACCTCCGGACGCGACACGTTCCCCTACGTTCACTCGCAACTCTCCGCTCTTCGCGAGAAGGACTACTTAACCTACTGGAACGGTACTGGCATCGTTGAACGAGCAATCACAGTCGTCGGAACGGGTAACACTCCCTTCGACATGGTCGTATCCGACACGACCCGCCGCGACATCTTCTTCGACGCACCCCTAGACAAAATGTGGGAACCCGAAGACGAAGTCGAGAAAACCGACCTCACACGAGAGCGAGACACCCCTCCAACCTTCTCTTTGAAAGTCCCCTCAGGCGGCCAAGGCTCCGTCGGCACCAACCCCAGCACATCTTTCAACTCCTCCAATTCCTACTACGCCTCGGTCTCATTCACCAAAGCTCTCGGATTCGTCTGGCGAGGCCACTTGACATCCCACCAGCGGGATATCATTCGCGGACAAATACGAGGAGCGCACAGACGAGGGTTGAAGGCGCGGTATTGGGATACTCCATCTTGGCCGATTAGTCTGCGGAATCATGTCTGGCATGTGCTTATGGAGGAAGGGGCGGATATGTTGAACGTGGATGATTTGAAGGGCGCGGCGGTGGAGAATTGGAGGGCGAGGACTCATGGGTTTTGGTGAAGTCGTTAAGAAACGGACAGTGAGAAAGCGCGGAGGTAATCTTTTCGAGACAACATGGCATCTTTGGGAAGGAAGAGACGAACGATGACGAGACGATGCGATGCAATTGGATAAAGACTCTTGATACCCTCATCTTCATCAACATGATGAACTGGACGAATGCATAGAATTAGCGCAAGCCTACTTAGCATAGCGTAGGACTGGCGAAATTGTGCCATTGAATTTGGTCTTCTCTCTCATGCACGAAGCTAATAGCAATAAACTCATCCGAAGAAACGCCTCATGTGCTGCCATTTTGTACATCCCACGTCGTTCAAGCAAAAGCAGAATCGATCAGAAAAAGGGTATTTCGCGCAGAATGAAACCCGATACGCGCTCTCAATCACCACTCAACCCTTTGTTTACCTGCTCCTCTAGTCGCCCAGCCCATCATCTTCATCCTCTTCAGGCGCGGCACCATCACCATTAACCATCTCCTGATCCTCTTCCGCCTCCCGCTCCTCATCACCATCGACATTGAGACCCCGCCTTCGAACATCTTCGGCGTCATCATCGTCTTCGATCTCGTCTTCCAGCTCATCCTCAGCAACAATAGCATTGCTCTTGGGATTTGGCTTGCCGCCCTTCTTCGCCGCAGCAGGAGCTTTGGCTTTCGGTTTCCCCTTACCCTTTGGCGCGCTTTTGTCCTTGACATCCAAGTACGTGAGGACCTCTTTGAAGTTTGGACCAAGTTTCGTTCTGTTCCTCTCCAATCGCTTGCGTGTAGCCTTGGCTTCGATGACGCCTGCTGTGACAGCTTGAACGATTTTGGCCGTGAGAAAACACAGTCTCTGTTCTGCGAAGAGGGATTTGGAGAGTTTGGAGTCTCGGGCTTGTGTCTCGTCATCCTCGTCTTCCGGGTCGGAGATGGGATCATCGTCAATGGGGTCTGCTTCGACGTCCATATCGTCGTCATCATCGCGCTCCGCAGCGGGCTTCTCGAGACTCTTGCCGCTGATCTTTGCAAAATCTTTCTCGAGGGTAGCGAAGACTTTGAGGATGAGCTTCTCGTGTTGTTCATCGAAGTCCATGATGAGAACTGTATAGTCTTCGCTGATACCGGCCTTTGGAGGCGCCGTCCTCAAGATAGCAGCAGATTTGTACAAGTCCAGAAGGCAGGCTGTCAGGTTACAGCAGACTTGCTCGGTAGCTTTCCTACCGTCCAGAACCTTTACGATGTTGTCCACGTATGCGTCACGACGTTCCGCGAGCGGCTCCAGACTTTTCATGGACAGCTCAGTGGTGCCACTAGTCTTAATCGCATTCATGATCATTGTGATCTTCCATTGCAAGTAGAGCAGCCCTGCCTCTGCCGCGCGCACAGCCACGAGATCCTCGAGAGCGGCCTCGTCAGGTTCTGGGGACGGTCCATTAGAGTGGACGGCGCGTTGGAGAAGATCAATGATGAAGTCGACGGCTCCATTGTAATCTCTCCCAGTCTTCCTATCACTGGCCTTCACGCTTTTGTCTTCGAGTGCTGATATAGGATTCGAGATTTGTGCGAGACGGACGATGCGCAACAAATTATTGCTGAGAGCGACAAGCTCCTCATGCGGTGATGCTCCGCGGATTGTCACAGTTTGAATGTTGAGCAATTCAGCCAGGTTTCCAATCACATCGTCCCACAATGTCGACATCTTTTCGAGTGCAGATTCGTCAAGCTCGCCATATGACTTTGCGTGGAGGATGGCAGCCGTTGCCGGCCCAAGCACCTCGTCAGTGCTGTGTGACATGAACTGTTTCCGCAGGTCATCGAGCAAGGCATTGCTGACTGTGGGATCCTGGCGAAGGGATTGAAGTGACGGCAAAGCAAACATGCCCTCCAATCTCAAGACCGCAGCAGCAGTACTTGGAGTATCTCCAAACTTCTTGAGCAGCTTAGGTATGAGATCTGTGAGGTTGCGCACAGATTCCTCAAGATCTTCTTGCAGGTCTTCCTTCTGCTTCTTGCTGAGCTTGCCTTTGTGGGCAACGTGATCCTCTGCCCAGTCGCTAAAAGAGCGCTTCACACTGGCGTGAAGAACTTCCAGTAGGATGAGCTCCTCTTTCTCGGTCAACGTCGCCTCGTGCTTCAGCTGGGAGAGAGGATCTTCGCCAACTCCATTTGCGCGGCCGCTGGTGTGGTCAAACAGCAGATATCCTGCCAGTGCTTGCCAATCTTTCAGATCTTCTACTTTGTCATAGAGCGACTCAACAGCAAGCGTAAACATGGAATCTGTGCCTGTCACATTGAGTGTAAGGCTGCCGTCAGACATATTGCGCTGGAATTGGCTGGAGCCTGGTTCGTCCTGGTCGTATGATGATAGCGTCTCGGCCAAAGATTTGTACTTCAGCCACGCCAGTTGAGGCGCCTCGAAGTTGCCCTCGCTGACCTCTGGAAGGTTTTCCGCAAGGCTGTCCGCTCCGCCGAGCTCGTCCAGCTTAGCCGTGTACAGGTCATTGACGTTCTCGGAGAAGAACGCGGCCACAGCTTTGCGTACTTTAGTATCTTCGTGGAAGACCAATCTCCCAACTGCGTCGATGTCGTCCGGTTCAAGTAGGTCGTTCTGTCTCAGCTTGTCCAGCAGTTCAATGCCTGAGACGCGAACACTGATATCGGAGTCGGAGGTTCCGATCTCTACCAGGCGTGCTCGGAAGCGCTCGGTGAAGGTCTTCAACCCACTAAGCTTGTCAGAGTCGCTATAAAAGCGATGCAGCTGTTTGAGCACTTCGAGACGCGTTGTTGCATTTTGATCACTGAGTAGCCAGCCGAGATATCGCAGATGCTGTCCGTCGAAGAAGTGATCAGGCATTGTAACGATCCAATCTCCAAGAGCCTCGATGCAGTCGCGACGAATCAGAGGGTCACGATCGCGGTATCGGTGAATGAAGATTGTGTCGAACCAATCCTTGAGCATCGCCTCAACGATCTCAAGGTCAGAGCTGGCTTCCTTCGCCTTTGCTTCGATCTGCTTGACACGATCCTTGTTCGGCCGGGATTTCTTCTTCTCCGACTCAGCTTGACGAAGAGTGGTTGCCGCTTTCTCTGCAAGCTCCCTGGCCACCTCACAGAGCGCAGTGCAGACGCTCAGTGCCAGTACTGTAGCGGTGTGTCTGAAAGGTCGGCTGGTAGCAGAGGACATTGTCGATAGCCATACTTGTATGTTCTCCATCAACTCTGGGTTCGAGGTCAACAGTCCACTAGCCGCCACTGCCTTGACTATAGAATGGATGAAATGTGTGATCGTTGCCTTGAAAGCTACGGTGCTCTTGCCCTTGGTCACCAGTGGATAGTCGGTGGGATTTGTAGCTTGATACTCGTCCTGGAGATCCGTGAGTCGATTGCTCGCGCCATCCGGGTCTTCGATATCGAACTCAGTGACTTGGCCGTTGGTTCCCGCGCATTTCAGCACGAAGTTGATTATGTCCCTGAGCGCCTGCGATTCATGCTCTCCGAAGGCTCTTAACCAATCTGCCACCACCTCGGCAATGTCCTTGTTCTGCGCAAACAGCTGCGCGTATACTCCTCCTGCAGCTTCGGCATCTTCGCGATCAATGGCTTTTGCGGGCAGTTTCTTCGGTGGTCGCTTCCTGGCCGGCGCTTTGACTTTCGCAGCGCCGCGTATGGGCAATGAGACTCCGTTGGTCTTTGGCTTCTTCAGAGGTGGCTGTTTCTTGGGCGCGGCGGGCTTCTTTGGCTGGCGTGCTTTCTTTGCCCGGGCTTCGCGGACTTCCTCTTCTGCTGGCTCGTCTTCCGGGTCGTCGTCCTCTTCCGACTCGTCCTCATCTTCTAGATCATCAGCCATGTCCACATCTCGGTCTGCATCCCCATTCTCGCCCTCATCGCGCTTCCTCTTTACAGCGCTCGAAAAGGGACTCGATGTGTAGTGTTCTGGCTGCTTTCTGACACGCGACGATGCGCGTCGATTCGCGGCGTTCGACGCGTCAGGCGGTAAGGAGCTCGTTTCCGACATGTTGGCAGGCGATCAGAGTGTGAGATGACGCGTGTGTGGCTTCAGTGCAATGCGAATTGAGGCGTGTTTCTACGGTCGCGTTCTCGCTGCTGCGCGTTTCCTGCGTCGAATTGTCGCCGAACTAGATTATGAGCATTTTGCGACCGATAATGTAAAGCCGTGTCGTGTCGCGCGTGTTTCGTGAAGTGGTTGTGAGAGAAAAGTGAAGGTGGTGGTGTTGATGGAGGCGCATCTTGAGAAGCAGGAGCGACACGCGCAAGGCCCCACTGCTGTTGCCTCAGGCATGCGAAACAACGGTAGAAGGCGCCAAGCCGTCCACGCTTCCTCGCAACCCCATTCGAACACATTCACTCACCTACTCCTTGCATTGGACGCGCCGCTCGGAAGATCCCAGGCACATGACCATGATATCTCGATAGCATCAACCATCCGGACTGCCATGTCCAACCCTTTCACCTCATCACCCTCCTCGCCTGGACATGGGACCATACATCTGGCACTTCTCCCTCCGAACACTCCCCGCTTGCGGACCATCAACTATCAATACCCGTTGAAGCTCGTGTCCCCTGCACCGTTGAAGACTGCGCATGAGTCGTCTCATACAGTTCATACCGTGTATCTGCTTACTTATGGCGGAGGGCTTGTGGCCGGGGATGCCATCGACCTTCACGTCTATCTGGAGTATACTACCCGTCTCATCTTGTTGACCCAGGGAAGCACGAAGCTGTTCAAGTCAGGAAGCAGGCTTGTCAAGAGCAAGCAATCGATGACGGTGAACTTGGCTCCCGGCTCTGCTCTCTGCTACCTTCCAGATCCAGTGCAGCCTTTTGAGAAATCATGCTTTGAACAGCAACAGATTTACAATGTTGCACTTCCCGTCTCGGCTGGATCAGGTACCGCCAGCTTCTGTGTCCTTGACTGGGTCTCCAATGGACGTCCTGCCAATGGAGAGGACTGGTCCTTCTACCGGTATGGAAGTCGAAATGAAGTCTATCTTTGTCAACCAGAGGCCCGGGGCAAGAGACTGCTATTGCGAGACAATATGCTTCTGGACGATCAAGATGCGAAGGACGGCATCGCTGCTCGAATGGATGGCTTGGGTGTCTACGGAACGCTCATCGTCTACGGCCCATTGTTTATCAAACTTGGGCAGTTTTTCATGGACGAGTTCAAACAACTACCCAGGATCGGCGGGAGGAAGTGGGACAGTGGGAGTGATAGTGGAGTAGACGAAGAGCTGGATGCTGTTATGGCCATACGAGCCGCTCGGCAAAGAACGGAGACAACCAGTGGTCTTATCTGGTCGGCAGCTTCTGTTCGAGGCTGCGTGGTCGTCAAGTTTGGCGCGCCAAGCGTAGAAGCCGGTCGTCGTTGGCTCTGTACCATTTTATCTGACGAAGGAAGCGTGATAACACACTTTGGCGAAAGGTCACTGCTGTGTCTTCGATAACCCGGGCTCGGCTATTCGTGCACCGACGCATGGGTTTCAATTCACATGCATCTTGGCAGAACCGGGTCTATACAATGTGGTTGTGGCGGCCAAGATTCCTGGCAAGCTTCGGCACCGACTGCTTCGTTTTATCGCTTTCGGCGTAGCATGGATGGTGAACACAAATCCAATAATGACTTCTGTCCAGGGATTCTGGGATGATGAGTTGCAACGATTGATTAGGGATCCTCTTCAGAAACCTATCGGCTGTTCTCCTCAGCTGGGAACCGCGTTATGTCCAATCCATGTCCAGTTCTGGGAAACCCATCTCATCCTAGTGCATTTGACCGCAAACTCGGGCATGGGCGCTGGAGCGTTGGGCTGTCGAAGCTAGATGTCCCGCAGATGACGCCGATTACTTCTACTGAGGTGCTTGCCACACACCTTCATCCACTTCGGGATACTGGTATTCGCAAGCTGACGAAGGAATTTGCCTCTTAGTACTGGACAGCGAGAGCTTTGCAATGATCTCTATTTTACAGTCTTTTGAATCAAGTGATCATCACTGGCATTCGCGACAACAGCAGCATCCTCTACTAAGACGAAAGTCCCGATGTCGAGAATCGCCAGTCCGTTGATGACGGGCTTGAATCTTCCACCCGAGGAAGAAGAGCGACTTCGCCGCGAAACCAGAGGACCGATGGCTCTTGGAGTCATTTGGTCGTTCTATGGATTGTCAGCCATCTTTGTTGCTCTGAGAATGTTCGTGCGGACGAGAATGAGTCACAAGGTTGGGTGGGATGACTATACAATAGTCCTCAGCGAGGTTCGGCCGCTCCAAAGCATTCGATCAAATGTACGCCAAGCTGATGTGTCGACAAGCTCGTCTCCACCGTCATGGTTGTGTTCGTCACATATCGTAAGCCTATCGCATTCTGAGCATCACGTAACTGGTCGTATCGCTGACGGAGTCCAGAGATCGACTATGGGGATGGGAGACACTTGCTGGCTTTGACATTACAAGACGCTGACAACATTGCGCGAGTAAGAGCACATGGCTCTCAATGTACCATGCGTGCTAACGTGCGAAGGTGAACTTTGTCGCGGTCGCGTTATGGTGCTGGTCCATCACCGGTGTCAAAGCGTCCATCCTGTTGCAATACAACCGGTTCTTCCAATTGCGGAATCTTTCTCGCTTCATCTGGGTATTGATGGCCATAGTTCTACTGACGGGGATCTCTACGTTTGCCGTGGTAATGGCTACGTGCATCCCGATACGAGCCGCGTGGAACACAGCCTTGCGCCCGCACGCAAAATGTCTAAACCAAAGACTGTACGGAGATGAGGCACTAAAGTGGACCTGGCGGATACTGATGCATGGCTCTTAGATTCTGGCAAATCCAATCGGCGGTCGAAGCAGTTACTGTGTGGGCGATGCTTGGGCTTTTAATTCCACCGCTTTGGAAGCTGCGGCTTCCTAAGGAGCAACGAATTGGCATTCTTATTCTCTTTGGCTTGAGCTCATCGTAAGAGCGCTCTGACTGCATATACACTGTCCAGAAATCACTGACGTTGTCGCGCAGATCCTGCATCTCGAGCGTCCTGCGCATGAAGAGCGCTTTCGATGCCATCCCAGCATCCGCCAATGTGGTACACGATTTCACGTGGTGAGCGAGGGCGCCATAAGAGACACATTGAGTGTACGCTTACTCGCTACTATAGGACTGGAATAATGGCGACAGTGTACGCACAAACAGAACAACACACCGCAGTCATCTGCTGTTCCATACCAGCACTTGTGCCCTTACGCTTTATCCTGTGTCCATTCCTCTTTACCACAAGGCGTCGCTCCGAACCTGCTCTTCCTCAACGACCGCCTGCCGACTCAAAAACGCCTGTCGCTCCAATTGCATTGCCCATACTTCCGACGCCATCAATGACGCAGCTGACGGCCGCTTCTCCTCAGCTTCCACACGCAAACGACTCGGACAGCAGCTATGGAGGTACAGCAGGTGCGAGTAGCCACGCGATCAATTTCTCAACACCATCTCCACCATCTCAGATGGAAATCGGCATGTTTGTAGCGGGAGAGGCCGGGCCGTCTAAAAAAGACGAGGTCGGGTGACTCCGATGGACACCGAGAAGACATTGGAGCATATCAAGGACGAGTACGGTATGAAATTACATTCGACGAATTGTCGAGTGTTGAACGAGAGCATAAAGAGCCGGGCGTGACTTCAGACCATTGCCGGCGAGAAGGAGTATGCGGGCCTGCAAACATCATGGTCGACGCTTCAAGCATCGCAGCGGCGAGATCATGCCGACCATACGTCGAGTGCTGGAATCCTCATCAATAGCGCCAAGACAACATTTGCGATTGCCGCGCAGATGCTCGCGCTTCATGACCCCGTTACGCTGAAGTGGGTTGAGAACAGACTGGAATCTCAGACCATATGCTCGAGGTCCTCAGCAGTCTGCTCTTTAGCGCCTGGTGCACCTGATAGGGCACTTTGAGTACATTGAAACTCAGCCAAACGACCAGCTAAACGGTCAAGTCTTTGACCGCGTTTGAACGGATGCAGTAGGTAAGTTCCATGCAGGGGCTACCTTGACAACGGAAGCGGTGCATGTTCTCCAGGGAGCTTGCCGGTCGGCTGATGTGGCCGAAACGGTGGTGAGATGTGATGGCGGGCCAGCGGGTACATGTATAGTTGGCTCAATGCTACCGGACCGAGTCGGCCGATTCGGCAGTGTGCTGGAACGAGTATACGATGAGGAGGTGAAGTCGTGATTTAGTCGTCCATGCTTCGTGCACGGACGTATCAGGCGGCTTTCTCTCTCCATGACCAACCATCGACCTTTCCATCTCCTCACGAACTCCTCAACGCCGACTCATCTCCGTCCTGTTTCTGTTGCATTCCGTGTCATCTACCTCTTTGTCGTCCCGGCCATCGCTATACCAATACCGCGCCTCGTACTCCCAGCCATGGAGATGGTGACGTACTTTCCAAGATTTGCGCTCCGCCATGCACGCCAGCCCAATGAGACTTGCTCGACAATGGCGTACCATGTGCTGGATTGGCATTCCAACAGAACGCCTACGTCATAAGACATGGAGGAGGATGAACATAGCAAGTATACAACATACGAGAGTTAGAGTTAGGTTTCGGTCCTCATTTCCCTGCTCAACTGTCGCGTCTCACACCGACACTGTAACTATAGCTGTCGTCTTACTCGACAGTGAACTATTGACAACAGCACACACAGAACAAGCGCGCAACGATGGCACAACCCCCACGCTTCGACCCTCCGCCCGGGCAAGGCCATTATAATCAATACCCCGAAGCCGGGTACGACGATAGATTCGAGAATGGACCGCGCCAGCCGTACAGAGAATCTGGATACGTACCCTACTCTGACAGCTACGATTCTTCCGCCGGCGCTCCTCCTCACCAACGCGATCCCTACGCCTACGCGAATGGCGCGTCTGCAGGCTACGAAGACCGACCATATGCCCCTTCTGAGCCACGACCGCACAGCTTCAATCAGTTAAGCCCCTACGATGAAGAAAAAGCAGAGGCAGAGTGGAACCAACAACAGGCACAGCAGCAGCATGCACAGCAAAGAGCCTACCCACCTCCCAGACCTGCCGGCGCATTTGCGGACTATGGGCGAGAGCCCTCTTACGACGGGAGAAGACGTTACAGCGCACGCGACTACGACGACAGAGATTCCGACTATGACTACTACGACAGGGACTACGAGAGAGAGCGCGACCGACGCCATCGCCGCCGCAGAAGCGGCCGCTATTCCGAAGACTCCATTCGCGAAAAAGCACTTCGCTATCCCAACGATCCGAAGAAAGGTGGGAGGGATTTCCTTGGCTCTTCAGAAGGCGAACGTGGAATGGGCGCGCAATTGTTAGGAGGGGCCGCGGGCGCTTTGGCAGGCCAGAAATTCGCCAAAGGTGGCTTGGGAACTGTTGGCGGAGCCGTTCTAGGAGCTATCGCAGCCGGCGCAGGAGAGAGATTGTATGAGAAGAGACGAGACGAGAAGGTATACGCTTCTCGACGAGGACCAGGAGATCCGTATGCGGAGCCCGCTGGGCCTTACCCGCCTCCTGGGCGGAGTATGGACGATGTTAGGATGACTGGACGGGATGGAGAGCGGCCAGTGGGAGGGCTCAGAGAAAGATTGAGAAGCCTGAGTCGAGGGGCTAGGTCCAGAGTCAGGAGTCTGAGTCGAACGAGGAGCAGGAGGAGTCCGAGTATGGAGAGTGATGAGACTTATCATTATCGTTAGTCGTTAGTGAGGAGCTTTTGGCACGGGATGTTTGCGGGCGGCAGCAAGATGAAATCGACAGCGCTATGCTATGACAGCATGAGAGGCTATGTTTTGGAACGGCCGAGATGCTTGATGAATTTATGAGACGATGGAATGATTTTAGATAATTTATCATTGTAGTTGCTAGCTTCGCAATTGATGTCTCTTGCCCGAAGCCGTCCTCTTCCGAGTGACATGGACAAGTCTCATTGCTTTTTGGCTCTCGTTTAGTCGACGTAATGACAAGGGCACAGGCCAGGTATATGGAACTGTTCGTACTCTGAGAGTCTTGTATGGCATTGGGCACCATCGACAAGCTGCGACGAACACGAATCATCGAAACGCAAGAGGAGGCCACAGGCCCGGGCTCTCCCCAGACCAGCAATACCCAGGACAAATCAATCACTAGAGCAGGTTCTCCTGTCAGCGCCGTGTACGGTGGCTCACCCAACTCGAGGGTTACGGAAGACGAATCTTGTCCAAGGCCGAGCATCTTTTCAAGAGCAAAAAGACGTGAGAATGGCAGACGCAGTAGAAACATCAGAAGAACATCAGCGAGAAATTGATTAGATTCGCGAATCGTGGAGAAGCAACGCCAGCGCTTCTTCTCCGAATGAACAGGGGCACATTGTCCTCGCTCTCGTCGTTGTTGTCGTCGTTGCTATTCGATTGATACCGATCATGCTCTTGAGATGGATGTAGGAGCTGGAGCAGCGCGATGAATCTGAGTGGCGATAGTTTGCAGTCGGGTTCTGGGCGATTGCGTTCTTATGTGTCGATATATCTCTGCCGGAGACACGATCAGAGGGGGTTCAAGAATGGACAGACTTGGTTGAGGGCATGGAGAGGCTGCTGGAAAAGGCGATATCGAACGGCCGTTTTCTTGCTCCCCTCTAGACGGACAGACAACGATTCGCGCGCTAGGGGTCGCTGTCAGAGAAAGAACATATCTGACTTCTACTTCTGTCGATTTCACAGACTCTCATCACGGCGTCCGTCGTCCATGCTCCTCGCATCGTACTACAGACTTCAGGACCGATGAGCTCGGAGAGGGAGAATTGGATTAAACAGAGGCGATTGACCTTGTTTACTGCCGTTCACTTCTTCATATCCTATTCGATGAGGTACTCACCATGCCGTCGGCGTCACGATCGGTAGCTTCAAACAAGTGCGGCCTTTGAGAAGAGTCATCGCCGTTTGTTTGTTTACTTCTGGTCTTGGCATTAAGTCACAAAGCTACCAATTCGCGGCAAGAGCTTCCAAAACTTTACTTCAGACTTCAACATCACCTCCACCTCGACATCCACCTCGCTGACGCCACCAAGATGGAAGACAACATTCACTTCCACCTCCTGTCGAGGCGGCGCAAGCCAACGCAGGCGGAGCGACTGCAGCAACTCAACAGCAACTACCGCCACTACGCGCGCCTCAACAAGCGCCAGCATCCACGTCTGCGCCATATGTCACCTACAGATGAAGACTCGGAAGTAAGTACCACCCCAGTGCGGCTCGCCCCCTCCGTCCTTCCTGCGGGCATGGGCAAGCGGAAAGGCAAAAGGGGATATTGTCAGCAGCTGGCTCGTAATTTGGCCCGGCATGACGAAAACCCTGGCGCGTACACCCCATCACTTGCAAGACAGCTTCCTCGACTCTTGCTGCTTCCGCCGGAGTTGAGGCAGCAGATTCTCTACCACGCGGTTGACTGCCGCGCCATCGAGGACTGGCTGTTCTACCCGCGGCCGAACTCGGGCACTATGACGCTGGCGCTGGTATGCAAGACTTTTGCGGCGGACCTGGTGGAAGTGCGGAAGTTGTGGGATGTGAGCGAGAAGGAACTGCGGAAGGAGCTGGACGCGCCGGATTTCAAGAATTACATCAACGATTTGATGATGCCGTTCAAGCAGGCAAGCGCAGCGCTTGGACAGCGCAAGGCGTTGGGGTGGAAGAGGCAGGAGAGGAAGAACAGCAAGAACGACAAGAAGGTCAGGAACGCCAAATCCGCAAGATTTGCCAACGATGTGGCAAAGCTGCAGGAAAAGGACGCCGGATTGAGTTCGCGCTGGAAGAGAGAGACGAAGCCGGAAGATGTCAAAGCTTGGTTGGAGGTGCGGCGCAAAGGTAGCGCGAAGGGCGCAAAGTCTCTCGAGGAGCAAGTGAAAGCGGCGAAGAATGCCAAGGAGGAGAGAAAGCGTGAGAAGCAGAAGCGGAAGAGGGAAGCAAAGATTCAGGCTGAGAAGAAGCAGCAGAAAGCCTATGAGAAGGCTTTGAGCGAGCTAGTGAAGGAGGATAAGGAGAAATGGGCAAATGCGAACGAAGAGGAGGCCGGAAAACTCGCAAACAGGCGAAAAATGCTGATGAAGTACGGCATGACCAGAGCAGCATTGGCGTGAGTCCGGAAGACCCTTGCAAGCTCTTTCGATCAATCTCTCAGCCTGGGCTGGGCTATTAAGAACGTCGTCAGATCGATCTCAAGCTTTCTGAAATGGAAAGAGAGAAGAACGATCATGTACAGAGCACAATGGAAACTTGAAGGCGCTGGCCCTTTCATTTCCAATTCAAACGCTCGCAGAGCAGCTGCTACGGAACATATACATCAAAGACCCAGCTGAACTCTCCGTAGAGATCTCTTCCAAAACAGTCGGTGATAGAGCGAGCATGAAGCAACGACGGCGGCACAGGGTCGACTGAGGCGTTGCCTGAAAGACAGAGGAAAGGACTGCTGGAACATTATTCTGGCACGTACATGTCCGCTCAACGCGTTTCATTACTCAGTATCGCTTGAAGAACAGCGAACTGCAGATGTGAGCAATGCATCGGCTAAAGGTGGCATTACTCCTCATACATTTTCAGATCACTTGCCCAAGTTCCCTCGCTTCACGAGTCAACTCTCTCCGTCCTCCAGGAGAATTCCCTTTGTCGTTCTCCCTCGTCGCATACTAGCTTCACTGTCTGCCGTGGACTCTCAAGGTATAGCACGCTGGTACCTCTATGGCCACCGGTGCGACCTCATCCCCAGATGGAGGCTGCTTTCCGCTTGACCTCAGTTGGCATTTTCCGCGATCAAGGTCCTCAAAGCCTCTTTCAAGGTTCTGTTGCTGGACTTGCGCTCTCTCGATGTGCGAGATTTGTAACGCTCTGAAAGGACGTTCGACGTGCGTAGCTCCTTGGGCTTGATGGGAGTGCTTGAACACTCCAATGTTTGCTGCGTGAATGGTAGCGCCTTTGATGTGGTATTCTATCTATGATCCCATGATCGTTGCCATACCAGGTGGACTCCTGCTTCCATTTCCATTTCCCGATACAACAGCCGGAGGTGCTATTGAGTGGTCTGGAGCGAATGCCCGTGACGGAGAGAGCGTCAATGTCGCATGTTGTGGAGGAAGCTTTTTGGGGCTTTCTGGCTCCTTCATCTCAGAATCCTCAGGCTGCCAATCTCCAACTTCTTCTAGCATCTCCTCAAATATCTCGCTCTTGTGTTCCACCAGCATGTCAGTGAGCGTATTCCCGTCGCTTTGTGTGACACGGCCGAATCGTTTCTTTGGCTTCTGCACAACATCGCTCGAGAAGTAACCATGATCTTTGGCCACGAAGACCAGGGATGTGCTGTAGTACCAGGAGGGTAGCTGATCGTTGCCAACGAGTGACTTGCAAGACATCAGAGAGACATCTTCCACGAAAGAGATCACCTTGGACAATCTCTGCATCGCGCGGTCCTCGTTGCTCTTGATCAAGTTGATGATTGCGCCATGGCCGGTGTTAGTCCCCATCAAGAATATGCTTTGGTACTCATTGAGCTCGATGTAGTTGTCCCAGAGATACTTGAGAAGAGTAGTGGCCTCTCGGGTGCGAAATTCGACGCTGTCGTTGGCTTGACCTTCTAAGGAGTCGTCATCTTGGTCGACTACGTGCTTCGGCAGGTTCACGTCGATAACAGCAAAGCCACGTTTCACGGCCGTGTCGACGTAGGTCTTCACAACATCAGTCTTCGATCAAGTCAGCTGCCTGCCTGCTTCCAGCAGCATCAATATTCTGACTTACCACGTAGGTGTTATGCAGCTCAATCTTCCCGGTTCGAGGGTCAGGTTGAGCTATCATCTCTGGCGGATCGTGTAGGATCACAAGCAATGGTCTGCCGCTCTCCTCGTAGTTGGGTGTCGCTAGCACCTGCTCATGGAATTCCTTGGCAAGATACTCGCGGTTGATAAAGAGCGGCGTCATTTGGTACTCGTCCCACAGTGTCCTGGACTGCCACGATCGCACAACGTTATGCATCCGTTCACCGCGAGGCGGGCCGGCGAGCTTAGCTGAAGGATCCTTTGGATACAAGCATGACCAGAACTTGCTCTGTTGCCGTAATACCAACTTCACATCGTCCACTCCCGATACGGTTGGTTCGAGATGTTCCAGGCGGTCCGGAGGCTCTCCCATCAACGTCCGACCAACAGCACATGCTGACCGGGCAATCGATTCGAGATTGTAACCGCCCTCTAGACAGACAGCCACCTTGCCATTTGCAAGTGACATGAGCATATGCGTCATGTGAGCGTATCCAGCTGGAGTCACCTTGCAGCCGCCGAGCATATCGCCTTCAGCAGCATCAAAGCCTGCTGCGATGATTACAAGGTCGGGATTGAATTCCGTCGCAATGGGCATGACCACCTGCTGGAAAGCGTAAATGTAGTCCGCATCACCCATGCCCTGCTTGGACCAGGGTATGTTCACGTTCTTTCCTAAGCCAGCGCCCTCACCGCAGTGCAAGTGATCACCGTATGGCGGCCTGTTGTCGCGGTACGAGTGTTCTGGATAGAACGTGCCTTTCTTGTGGACGTGTAGCGAAATGTACAGAACATTCGGATCGCTGTAGTTCGCTTGCTGGATGCCATTGCCGTGATGTACGTCCCAGTCTAGGATGAAGACCTTTCTGCAGGGGTTTTTGACGTCTCTGAATTCCCTCTGGCATGCTTTGGTGGCAATGCTCACGTTGTCGTAAAAGCAAAATCCTTTCGCATCTTCACGCTCGGCGTGATGACCCGGCGGACGAATGACAGCAAACACATTCTTGACCTTGCCAAGTAGTATAGCCCGGCAGGCTTCAATTGCGCCTCCTGCAGAGAGTGCTGCACAGTAAGGTGTGCTGTTTGAAAGGTAGATCGAATCATTTCCATGCGGAGGGTGCTGCTTCTCCTCGCTGAGCTCATCGCCGCTGAGAGTGCTCAATGATTGTACCCACTCCCAATGCTTGAGAGTGTGAACCAGCAGGACCTCTTCCCTCGTCACCATCCTGGTGTCTATGCGACCCATGTAGTAGTCGCTAGCAGGTCCGGAATCACCAGTCCGCCATGCTAGACCGGCATTCACGAAGGCCTCAAAGATGGCGTGAATTCGGCGCGGATCCTCTGGATGAAGGTCATCTTCAGTCGGCTCAGCTTCAACATGGAATCTCATTCGAACATCATAGACGAGGCCGGTCTGTGAGGTGGCGTAGGGCAGGCTTGCGGATTTGGCAGGCTTGGGTCCATCTTTTCGGAATGTCAACTGATCAAGAGATGGTGTGTCTCTTTGAACACCTTTCCCCTTGAGCGAAGGTGCGTAGTTCTGTCGTGGCAACGGCCCAGTTCCGTCGTACGAGCTTATGGCTCCAATAACTTGTCTTCCGGAGACGTCGACACCAGCGCTCTGAGCCAGGAGTGACGGGTAAGACTCTGTCGTTGGACGAGCGTCGCCATCCCCATCCTGCATGTTAACGTCCAACCTCTCCTCTTGCTCCATGTTGACAAGAAGAGACCGGGCGCACAAGCCCGTCACTTGCTCATGCCGGCCGGTGTAGCAATTGGAGGTTGTCCCTACCCTTTGTCAGTTTTCCGAAATTGACGAGAAGTCGCGAGTGCGGCAAGCAATCCACCTCCTCCAGAGAAACAATGGAAGGTTGTTGGGCGTACGCGAAGCTACACTAGTATCGCGCGAACGCAGGAGAAGCGATTCCGGCGGGTCATTGACTTACTGTTCTCTGAGCTCGCGCGCTGTATGCGCAGGCTCCTTGGCGTAGCCCTCACTGCGTAAGTTATTACAAGTCGCGCTGTGAAATGGTCGCGTAGTACTGGTGTGCGTCGCGGTATCTAGTAGTTATTAGTAGAAGTTAAGAGCGTACGACGAGGTAGGAATTATAGTCGCTTATTAAGATTTACGCTAGCGCACAGCACGTGACTAGCTTCTAAGGTCCTAAGTGAAAGTGAAAGTAGATAACGTATTCCACCACTGAGCTGGTCACACCACTGAGCTGGTCAAAATTTCTTGGCATAACCAACTCGCATTACGGATCATTCATTTTCATCACTATCAAATAGAGAACCTGTGAATATTATACTCTCATCAGATTCAGAAGACCCTTCTATATCCTTTTGGCATGTTCGAGCGTTATGCCCAATCCCTCCGCAGCTGCTACAATGCCGTACAGCTGGCTGGGCCTGTTCAAGACCAACTGACCTACGAGTCTTCTTTGACTACTGAGTAGCTGTAGACGCTTCAGTAGCTACCTTGGCTGACCCTACGCTATATTCCATTATGCCCCCGTGCTGGATCCGCTTCCTCTTGCGTGCTTTTCGCTTTGTTATCGTATCTAATTGCTGTTCAAGCTCGCTGACACGGGCAGCTAAAAGCGTATTTTGATGTAGCATTACTTCGGCACCTTTCACAAGCTGGGAGAAGCCATATTGGGCTGTTGTAGGAGACCGAGTAATAGCGTCATTAACAAGCCTAGACTGAGACCCAAACTCGTGCGTATTGCTTGGAGTCTTCGACTGCCATTGTGTCTCATAAGGTGGCAGTCTAGGTGGGGTACGTAAACGTACAT